>JANITX010000212.1:5544406-5554721 GCA_027564395.1 Erythroxylum ulei | reverse complement strand
TTTTCAATTTTTTATTAGAAATCTCAACCAAATATGTTTTTGTTTTCAATTTTTATATTACAAATCTCAACCAAACAAGTTTTCGTTTTTGTAGAAAAAACAGAAACTAAAAATAGAAAATAGAAACCAAAAACAATAATAGAAAAATAAAAATGAGACCAAACGGGCGCCTGAGCAATTTGATATTAAATTACTGACATTTTGTTACAATTTATGGCAACAAACAATTGGACATATCTACTCCAATGTAAGATCTCAAACTATTTGTTTCCATTGAATCCAAAACAGAAAAGCAAACATCTAATGATTTCTTGCATAATGAGAAATCTTATTATGTGAGATAAACAAATGATCAATTACATTCAATATTTAACATCTGTTTAGTAATATTATGATGCTAAGACATAACCTCTTTCTTAAGAAAATAGTTTTCCTGACATGAGACAACTAACGATCGTAGAAAATCAATTGTGGGACTTTAAGGTGTTCCCAATGTCGATGACAAAACGGTATTTGACATCTGCTTTGAGCAGACGCTCGAAGGCGGTGTTAACGTAGTCCATAGGTATGACCTCAATGTCCGCTGTGATGTTGTGTTTTGCTGCAAAATCAAACATCTCTTGCGTCTCTTTCATTCCTCCAGCAATGCTACCACCCACTTTCTTCCTCCCTGCCATTTACACAACCATTTTGTGATCGTAAAACTTTGGTTGTAGTAACATGCACAAAAACTAAACTAAACAACGCAAAGAATATAACATACCCATGAGCAGAGGGAAGACAGGTAGGTCTAGTGGTTTGCTTTCTGGGATACCCACTAAAACCAGCTTTCCGTGAGATTTTAGTAGACCCAGTAGTGGCAGTAAAGGATGCACTGCTGATACTGTGTCAATTATACCATCCAGTGTTCCTATTGCACCCTACATGATCAACATGTAAGATATATAATTAAAAGATAACATACATATAAGAATTTCATTGGCCAGGATTAAGTAATTAACTTTTTGTTGCATAACTTTTCAAATATTTGTGATTTTTTACGGACTCTCTTTTTAACAGATTTATTAAAGTTGTATGATTAGTGTGTAGGGCTGACAGCTTGATAATAAAGTCTAAATTTAAGACTATTTAAGCTAAGTTTCTGATTTCTCTATCTCATAAAATTATATAAAAGTAACTTACGACAGGTTTAATTTAATTTATACAATACATGCATACAAAAGAGTCAGTATCTTACCTGCATTTGATCTTCGTCATGGCTGATCAAAAACGAGTCAGCACCTAGACGCTCAATGGCTTCCTGTTTCTTGTTGGGAGAGGTACTAATGACTGTCACCTTCACTCCCATTGCCTTGGCAAATTTGACGGCCATATGACCCAACCCACCAAGTCCAACCACACCCAAGTGAGTTCCTGGTTTGTCCAGTCCATAGTATCTCAAGGGACTATACACTGTTATCCCTGCGCAGAGGAGAGGAGCACCTGCATCGAGAGGAACACTGTCGGGGATGCGAACAATGAAGTGTTCGTCAGTCACCATAATGTCGGAGAAGCCTCCGTGCGTGGTGGTTCCGTCAAAGTACTTCCCATTGAATATGAATATCATTTCTGAGCAGTAATTCTCAAGATCATTTTTGCAGTAGTCGCATGAACGGCATGATCCAGCGAAGCATCCCACTCCCACTCTATCACCAACCTTGAACTTCTCTACCTTGTCTCCAACCTCTGTAACTACTCCCACAATCTCATGCCTGCAACGGAGTTTTGACATGTTATGACACAACAGGTACAAGCTATTTTATGGTTAGCAACGTAAAAATGACACGTAGGACCAGGCAAACCATACAGGTAAGACTTAAGAGCATGCATGCATAAGTTCTTAATAAGTGATCGGAAGATGGAAAATACCCAGGGACCACGGGGAATGTACTAAAGCCAAAATCATTCTTGGACATGTGAAGGTCCGAGTGGCATACCCCACAATACAACACTTTAAATTTCACGTCGTTTTCTCCTGTTGCCCTGAAAATTTAGAACACAGGTCAATTCAAGTACTCGAAGAGGAGAGATTAAAAAAGAATATTTCTAATTTTAATCAAATGAATAGTTAGGTAATGGACTCTTAGCCTACCTCCTGGAGAATTTGAACGGTGACAGGACACCGGATTGGTCTTTTGCTGCCCATCCAAAGGTTATTTGTGGATGTTCTTCCTCTGGCAATTTGGCAACCACCTTCCCCTCCATTTCTTTGCACAAATTAAGCAGCAGTCCTTAACTCTCAAGAATTGGTTTGTGCGATAATAAAGCTGAGATCAAGAATTGATTCGCAGGAATAATTGAAATGCTAGTTGCTGTGTACTTGGTGATGCTTGTAAGGGGCTGTCCATGCATGTATATATATATACCGGTGATGGTGCTCTAGTGACATATCTGCTGAGCTCAGAGAAGTGACAGATCTCAAGAATACGTAAGTTCAACATAATCACAGGGAAATCTTAGGTTGTAAGTTGTTGGTGAGTTGGTAATGGACTCCCCCGAATTAATTGAAGTCGCGAGTTTGAACCGTCCTTATATATGTAGCTGTTTAAAATTTGAGACTAGAGTTTTGCGTTTTATAAGGAACCTACCCGGCTCAAGCGGGGATTAACTTGGGACTGAATAATTTAAAATTGTTTTCTTATAACTAAGATCTCTTAAAACATCTTGTGGTTAATAAAAACTAAAAAAAAAACATAATCACAGTGAATGGAGAAATAAACTTCGACAAAATAAACTTAGTTGTACATTTTTGACAACTAAGCTCATAGAGAATCGAGTTTGGTCAAGCAAGGCGATTAAGGGAATAGGATAATAGATCAACTTTTGTCCTACTTACTTATGTGAGCTCACCTGATACGTTAGCACAAATAGGAACCCCGGACATCACATAAAAGTTAATAGCCACGACCAATCAAGTACGATAAACAAATATTCTCTTAATTCTTGAAACTATGGCCAGGTGGAAATGATGACCAAATTGCCCGGAGAAGAGCATCCGAAGTAGGCCTTTGGATCGGCAGCTAGAGACCGATCTGTTGTCCTTTCCCCATTTAAATTCTCCAGGAGGTCCTTATCTTTCTCTGTAATATTAATATTCATCGAGCTCATTCATAGGGATTTATTAGAATTTTTAATATAGGTAGAGTATAAAGCCCATTAATAAAAATTGAGCTTGAGCCAATTATTAACAAAATGACTAGAACTAGTTATTTAGATGGTTGACTTTTACTAATTATAAATCCTTTAATATTTTCATGTTTAGTCAATATGGATACTCTAATACTCCTCCTCAAGTGCAACTGGGACTGGACATCCAGTTGTCACTTGAAATAAACACGTGATAGCCAAATTGGGCCGTTAGGACTGGACATCCAGACAGACAATCGAGAAATTAATAATCCAGACCAATCCTGTTCTGATACCATATTAGAATTTTATTATAGGTAAAGTGTAGAGCTCATTAACAAGAATTAAGCTTGGGTCAACCATTGTCAGAATGACTAGAACTAATTATTTAGACAGTTGATCCTTACCACTACTCTTTAGCATTTTCATGTTTAGTTAATATGGGATACTCTAATACGCGTCCTCAAGTGCAACTGGGACTGGACATCCAGTTGTCACTTGAAATAAACATAGTAGTAACCAGACCGAGGCGCTGGGATTGGACATCTAGACGGACAATCGAAAAATTAATAATCCGGACCAAACCTGCTCTGATACCATATTAGAATTTTTAATATGAGTGAAGTGTAGAGCCCATTAATAATAATTGGGTTTGGGTTAACCATTGTATTAGAATTTTTAATATGGGTAGAGTGTAGAGCCTATTAACAAGAATTGGGGTTGAGTCAACCATTGCCAAAATGACTAGAACACTTACCACTTATAACCCTTTAACATTTTCATGTTTAGTCAATATGGGATACTCTAACAAGATCATACATTGAAATTGAAGCTTTTTCTTGACGAATTGGACTATAACACTTTGATAAGCTTTTAATAAGAAAATAAAAGAGATATTCGGAGAATTGTAACATGCAAGCCCCCTTTCCTGATAAGAGCTACCGCATTATTATATTTATAATAAAGGTTTGTTAAGGGAACATTCCAGAAGCAAAGAGAAATAAGTCATGTATATAATTCTATTACAGAGCTTTTTCAATAGTGTCTTTATCACCCCCGCTCAAGCATAGCTGATCTCCTACAGCAAGCTTAGTCTTGAGATAAACAAATCGTGCTGTTGATAAAGGTTTTATAAAGATGTCGATATTTTGTTCTTAAGTTGGAATGTAGCATATTGAGAGGTCTCCATGAGCTACTTTCTCCCTTGCAAAGCGCACATCAATTTCTATGTGCTTTGTCCGAGAGTGAAAAGCAGGATTACTAGCTAAAGCTGCAGCTCCAACGTTATCACACTAAATCACATGTGATCCTTTTAAAAAATAAATGGAGGTAAGACTGTAATTTAATTTTTTGCCTCATCATTTATTAAACTGCAGATATGTTTATATAGGCAAGCTTACAAACGAAAGGAGAATAAAAGGAATAGAGAAGCATTTAGAATATCAAGGCAATAATAAGGAGAATCACAAAGTAGTGGGTTGGAAGAGAAAAGGTGGGCCTTGTCCCGCTTAGCTGATGGTTAGACGAGCTCAGAGCTTAGTTATAAAACCAAAAAGCAGGAAACCCTAGTTGTTAAAAGTGTCTCCTTCGTCTTCCTCGTTTGAGAGTGACGCGACTCTGAGTGAGTCTCAATGGGAGGACGATGAAGCTCTTGATGTGTGTACTTTTAACAGGGCCCCGTAGGCTAGAGAGTATATACATCGTGTATATCCAGCTTAAGTAAGAGTGCCTCGAATGGGCCTCTGGATAACGCTTTCATGAAGATGTCGGCCAGCTGTGAGTGAGAAGTGACTGGGAGCAGGTGGACGACCCCTTATTGGACCTTGGTACGTATAAGTTGACAATCGATTTCTATGTGTCTGGTCTGTTCATAGAAGATGGGGTTTTTGGCAATATGGATGGCTAATTTGTTGTCACAATAGAGGTAAGCTGCTCTTTTATGCGTAAAGCTGAAGTCTTTGAGTAGATAGACTAACCACTGAAGCTCGCTGGTTATAGCAGCTAAGGCACGGTACTTTGCCTTTGAGGAACTGCGGGAAATGGTGGCTTGCTTCTTCGATTTCCAAGAAATCAAGGCAAAACCAAGGAACACACAAAAACCAGTGACCGATTTATGAGAATCCGGACACGCTGCCCAATCAGAGTCTAAGAAAGCGTGAAGGTGTGCTGAGGAGCTCTTCAGGAATAGAAGGCCTTGATCAGGTGCCTTTTTTAGGTATCTTAACACATAGGTGGCGGCTTTTAGATGTTCCATGATCGGCCTGTCAAGAAATTGGGATAACTGTTGGACAGGAAAGCTGATATCCGGCCTTGTAATGGTAAGGTAAAGCAACTTTCCTTTTAAGCTCTAATATCTGCCAACGTCTGTGTAGGGTTCATCGGAGGCTGTCAAGCGCGTGTTTGGAGCCATAGGTGTTGAAGTAGGTTTGCAGTGGAGAAAGCCAGAGTCCTGCAGGAGATCCAAGGTGTATCTTAGTTGTGACAAATTATTGCCAATGGAGGATCGCGCCAGCTTTAGTCTGAGGAAAAACTTTAGGTCCTTAATATGGAAGGTATCATTTAGAAATTCTTTCGTTGTTTGAATTAGTGAAAGGCTGGTGCTTGCTAGAAGAACATCGTCTACATAAATCAGTAGAATGATAAACTGAAAACCTTGTCTTTTGGTGAACATGGCATGATCAGAGATGGACTAGGAGAAATGGTCAGAAATCAGTGCGGACGCTAACTTAGAATGACACTGACGACTGGTCTGCTTGAGTCCATAAGGCTTTTTTTAAGTTTGCGTACCATCATGGGATCAGGCAGGAAAAGACCAGGCGGAGTATTCATGTAGACCTCTTCAAGGAGGTCTCTGTGGAGGATTACATTGTTGATGTCCATCTGGTAGAGATGCCAGCTTTGGGAGGCTGTGAGAGCAAGTAAAGCTTGAATTATGGTGTGCTTTACAACTGGAAAGAAGGTTTCTTTGTAGTCCAATCCTGCTTGTTGCGTAAAGCCTAGTGCCACCAATCTGCTCTTGCAGTGATGAAGGGAGCCATCCAAATTATATTTAAGCTTATACACCCACTTGCAATCGATGGTAGTCTTGCCTAGTGGTAAGTAGGTAAGGTCCTATGTTTGATTTTTTTTCCAGGTTTAGTAATTCTTCCTGTATTGCATTCTATCATTCGATGTGTTTTATTGCTTCAGCATAAACGTGGTTTAACAGGTGAGTATGTACCTTTATCATCTTTTATGAGTGTATTTACTTGTGGTACCAAAGCCGGACTAGTCATAGGAACTTTTCCAATGTGTAGTAATTCCTTCAATTGGTAGTACTCTTCCTGAGTCAGGTTGTAGTTACCACTCGGTTGTGTGCTTTCTCTCTCATCTTCTGAGGTGAATCTGGACCTATAGGCATCTTTGGACAGGTAAGTAGTTGATTTATTGTTGTTGGTTGCAAAGTTGGGAGGAAATCTGTGTTTCCTATAACATTTATCATCCATATGCCCTAGGAGCCCACAGTAACTACATACAAGTTTCTTTGTTGACTGAAATGTTTTTCATATCTCTGTTTTGGTATAGAATGCTTGAGATTCATAGCTATTTAAATGAGTGACAGTGTAAGAATAAGAGGAAATTAGTTCTCTCATACTGTGCTACCATATAGAAAACATTCTTAATGTAACGTAATGGTTCCATCAACATAATCTAAGATCATACCATAGTATAGGAGTCATTTAAGCCTTTCAAAAACTGTATAACATTGTCATTCTCTTGGTATGACTTGATGATAGCCTAGACATCACATGTGCATTGAGGTTGACACCTACATCAGGGCAGTAGTCTTAGGTTGGAAAACTCATCCTAGAGCATTTTAAGATTTGTATAGTAGTCAGATAATGAGAGGTTTCCCTGCTTTATTAAATAAATTTCTTCTTGAAAGTCTAAAATACGGAAGGAGTCTGGTTGAGCAAATCTGTCTTATAGTTCCTTCCATACCTCAATAGCAGAATCTAGCCAAATAACACTTTGGGCAATAGAATCACTTACAGAATGCATTAACCATAATAGCACCATTGTATTGCATCATTCTTAATAAGCATATATAAGGTCATTTCTGTTTGGCATAATGATACTGCCATCAATAAATCTCAATTTATTTTTGGATAACAGCGCCATTCTCATTAACCTAGACCATGGATGGTAATTGGGTCCGGTCAATGGAGAGGACACTAGGATGAGAGATGGGTTTTCATTAGGATGAAGATAATATGGGGAAGCTGGGTGGTCTTTTAGTCTAACATGGTTTTGATTTTGATTACCAGTGATACTGGCATAAGATGGCCCTCCCGACATATTGAAGATGAGGGGGACTAAAAGGCACAAGGTGCACAACGACCAAAAGAAGAAGTAAAAGAAGGCAAGAAGAATAAAAAAGGGGTTAAAGGCTCAAAAACTAAAAGTAGCAGCCGACATGGATAGCCATTCTGGCTTAATGTAGTTGTGCTTTAATACCATGAAACAAATAAACGGAGGTAAGATTGGAATTTAACTTTTGCCTCATCATTTATTAAACTACAGATACATTTATATAGGCAAGCTTACCAACGAAAGGAGAATAAAAGGAATAGGTAAGCATCTAGAATAACAAGGCAATAATAAGGAGAATCACAAAGTAGTGGGCTGCAAGAGAAAAGGTGGGCCTTGTCCTACTTAGATGATGATTAGACAAGCTCTGAGCCTAACTATAAAACCAAAAAGCAGAAAACACTAATTGCTAGAAGTGTCTCCTTTGTCTTCCTTGTCTGAGAGTGTCGCGACTCTGAGTGACTCTCTATGGGAGGACGATAAAGCTCCTGGTGTGTGTACTTTTAACACCCTTCAATCTAAAAATTGATCTCCTTGAGTAATGACGTCATCCATGCAACGTCAGCAGTAGTATGAGCTAAAGCTCGGTATTCAGATTCGGTACTCAATCGAGCTGCCACTTGTTGTTTTCGAGAGGACCAGGAAATTAAATTACCACCGAGATAGACACAGAAACCACTAGTGGATCTCTTATCATCTGGATCGCTCCCCCAATCTGAATCTAAGAAGGCTGTCAAACGAAAGTGATGAACTGGACGAATGAAGAGGCCATAAGAGGCAATACCTTTGAGATAGCGTAGCACATAAGTGAAACTCAGTTGGCTATTGGAGAAATTGACTAAGTTGATTGACCATATATGATATTTCAGGGCGGGTGAGACTGAGGTGTTGTAGAGCACCAATTGGTATATAGGCCAATTGTGGGTCACAAATAGAGTAAGGATTATACAGATTGTACTGGGCTTAATAACAGGGCTATAGGTTTTAGTAAAATCGATACCAGGTGTTTGGGTAAATCCTTTTGCGACTAAATAAGCTTTATAACGGGCTATGGTGTCATCAATATGATATTTAATCCGAAAAACCTAATTGGAGCCAATGATTTTTTGTTTGGGGTGAGGGGGAAATAAGGTCTAAGTGAAATTTTGTTGAAGGGCTTGAAACTCTTCAGTCATTACCTGTTTCCAGTAAGAATTGGCAAGGGCTTCAACAATTGTTTTTGGTTCAGAGGTGGGTGGATTGAGGTGAGTGGAGTAAATTTTGGGCTTATGGATGACATATTTGGCTCTAGTTTGCATTGGGTAGGTATTAAGGGGTGGCGAGCCAAGGATAGAAGGAGGAGGGGGTCCATCGGGGCACGGCTGAGCAATGAGTGGAGCTCCTGACATGATGTGTGAAAGCAAAGATGAGAGGGAAGAGTCTGCCACAGAGTTCTCTGGTATGACCACTTGAGGAGTGGAAGTTAAAGATGAAGATAGATGAACAAGAGGAAAAAGTGAAGGAGATGAAGCAACAGAGAATCTAGGAGGAGAGGAAACGAAAGAGGAAGTGTATGGAAACTCGGATTCATCAAACTGAGCATGGGGAGTGATATAAACATGATTAGTAGGGGAAAGGCATCGGTATCCTTTGTGATGGGAACTATAGCCGAGAAACAAGCATTTATTGGTATGAAAGGAAAACTTATTTTTATTATAGGGACGGAGAAAAGGGCAACATGAGCAACCAAAAACCCGAAGAAATGAGTAATCAGGAAGATGAAATAATAACTGGTAAGGAGAAGAATTATTGAGAATGGAGGTAGGCATGCGGTTGATAAGATATATAGCAATATTAAAGACATACCACCAAAAAGATAACGGAAGAGAGGCTTAAGCAAGGAGGGGCCATTTCAGTAAGATGTCGATGTTTGCATTCAATTAAACCATTTTGGTGATGAAATTGATATCAAATGCTAAGAGAAGTAAGATATTTAACGAATGGGTGATATTCACCCCCAATCTAATTGAATTGTTTTAATAATGGTGTGAAACTGTCTTCCAACTTGAGTCTTAAAGATAGAAAATACAGAAATATCTTGAGACTTGTAATGTACGGGAAATTTCCAAAGGAAGTGAGAGTAGTCATATAAAGTAGAAATATAATATTAGTGGCCTTCAGGTGTAGGCACTAGGGAGGGTCCCCAGAGATCAGTATGAAGAAGTTAGAGGGGAGTAGATGCATTGTGAGTAGACAAAGATGTAGGTAGAATATGAATTTTGCCATATTGACATGCAGAACAGAAAGTGTAATTCTCATTAACAAAAATCGTATTACAAATTCTAGATAATGTTTGAATAATGGCAATGGTTGGATGTCCAAGCCGATGGTGCCATAAAGAGGAGGAAAGAGTAGTGGAAAGAATTTGAGGAGAAGCCATTGATGACTTAGAAAGAGATAGTTGATAGAGGCCATTTTTAAGGGAACCCTGCTGAAGAACTTTCCCCGTGATCTTGTCCTTCACAAAACAAGAAGAATGAAATTCAATAACACATTTAGTATCTCGTGTAAGTTGAGAAACGAAGATAAAATTAGTATGCAATTGAGGAGAATAAAGATCGTGAGACAGAGATAAAGAGTGAGGGGAAGAGGGCAACTGAACACAACCTATATGAGTAATGGGAATATCGTGACCATTTCCCATGGTAAGTTGCTCAGCACCAAAATAAGGGCGAGTGACCTGAAGATTGGAAGTGGAACCAGTAGAGTGATTAGAAGCTCCTAAATTAAAATACCGTTTGGGGTTTTAGAACGATTAGGG
>JANITX010000212.1:5455778-5465868 GCA_027564395.1 Erythroxylum ulei | reverse complement strand
CAAGGTATATAAAAAAAATCCTATGTCCAATTTAAAATGCCAAAATCAAATAGGATATATATAAAATAAATCCTAACGGTACTAAATTGTAATTTAATTTAATTTAATTTATTTAGTAGGTTTATAGGGAAAAGAAACCTGTCATGTGTAGGGTTAAGAGACTACCACGTTCTTGGCATTTTCAACAAAGTACTACTACTCGACACAATTTCCAGTCAGGCGGGCAGACGACAACGATAGCTCAGTTTTGAACAATGCATCCTGAAATTTAACCCTCATTGTCTTAATCATACGTGTAGTATATGCTTAAACTACTAGTCTTGCTAATAGTCTACCTTTATTTGTATTAAAACGATACATAAATAGACATTACATCTAAAAGAAATATATATTTCAAAACGTATCATATCCCTTTTCTTTAACACGTTAACTATAAGTTTGGTACTTAATCATCGTAATTTTGAAACTTAGTTCTTAAGAAAATTAAGGACAAATACATAAGATGTTGCAAATTTATTGTTTTCATCAAAACCAGACCTTAAGTTTCAAAAGATAAGTCAAATGTAGCTCTGGCGTGCCTACCTTCACCACTTAGATGGAGTCTTGGTCGAGAGTTTTGACTTTTGTGTACAAAAATGTTAAAATTTTTATTAAAATGATAAATTAAATTAAATTTTATTTTCCATCTATGTGGAATTAAAAAATTAACACTTTCAATTTTCAATTTTCTGGTATATGTCATGAGACGTCAGCCAATGAATTGGACACTATAATAGTTTAATGGCCAAAAGAAATCCAAAAACCAGCGATGGTGATTGGTGAAGTCTTCAAGTTCGGTGTGATCCATAGCAATGCATACAGTATCGAGCTGATGGAGACAAAAGCTCTTTGTATGCTCTTGTATGGGTATCTGCAAAAGGAAAAAGACCTACTCCTGAGTCCTGATGCCTTATAGTTTGAAGACAAAAGTATCAGTTCCCATATTTTGCATGTACACAAGAAGATTGTAAGTTTGCAACTCTATTTATTATTACTTTTCTTAGGAGGATGAGTTCATCACGTATATAAACATATTTTAAAGAGATATTGTATTTATTTGCTTTTAATTTAAAATTAATTTATCTTCAAATTATCAACTTTTTGTGATTTCTGAAAATTTTTCTAATAGAATCATTCTTTTAGTTTTGTTCACTACCCTCAATCAAAATTTTATTAATCTATGTACATGAATGTTTAATGAGACACCCTTAGAAATATGAATCAATTACAATCTATATTTTAAAACTCGAACTTAAAATTAAACCAATAAATTAAGAAATTTAAAAGTTTGACTTTCATAAAATCTTAAAGATTGAATAAAATTATAAAACTTAAAATATGATTAAATGAGATTGTCTTTACTCATTAAATAATTCAAAATTTAATTAAAAAGAAACTATTAAATAAAAATTAATTTATTTATTTGTATTTATAAAAATTGATTAATTTACAAAACCGACTAATTAACTAATAAATTGGTCGATTCTTAATAATAAGGTTATTAAAATAAATCAAATTGAAAATTAAAATCAAGGTTTATTTTGATGAAGCAACTAAACCAGTTAAGTTTTTTAATCATCGGTTGCAATGATCAATTTAGTTATTTATGCACTAAATTAAGCATAAATTTATCTAAAATATAATTAAGAGTGACAAGTGGCGTGTTTTATTGATCATAATGATGTTAAATTTCAGTACTCGTATTGTTTCTTTAAAAGGAAACATTTAGTATAGGATGCCTAGGCTTTCGTAAGGTAAGAAAATGAATTAATAAATTTAAATGCATATTAATTGACTTAAAAAATACTTACTGTTAAAAGAGTGAAATTAAAATAATTTTGTTACTCTATTTATTATAAAAGCACAATTATTAGAAAGATATTTCATATTTATTTTTTAATAATAAAGATTACTCCTTTTGTCTCATTCTAAAAAACAAAGTACAAGAATATTAATTAATTAATTTTTGTATCTATTAGCTAACAAATATTTTTTTCTCTAACTATATAATATGATTAATTCCAAATATTAATTATTTTTAAACAAAGTATACATATTTACCTATAAACTCATTCAAGAGGAATTTGAGCATAAGATTAATCCCATTGACTAATTGACATAAAACTTCAAGTATGTTTAGCATTAACAAATTAATTAATCATCACAATCATTGTCATCATCATTATCATCATACCCCTAATTTCTGCACTGAAGCAGAGTATAAAGGATCTAATAGTACGCAACCTTACCTCTATATTATAGAGAAGCTATTTCTAGTAGGCCCATATTCATATGTAACATGATAACAGAAATGTAGGGTACAAGAAATAAATACGTAAAGATTAGTAATACATTTAATCAGTAAATTTTGGGAGTAAAGTTAATTAATCACTTAAACATATAAAATTTGGGAGTAAAAGATGTATATAAGTTATAAATTGGGGCCTAGTCATCACGTACCAATTAGTAAATTTTATCTTTTGAGTATGTTACATATTGTTAAAGATTTGAATTACTCTAAACCTTTGAATTTGTCATAAAACAATCAATTAAATTAATGTTAAATTAAATTCAGTTCAATATAAGCTAGAATATATCAATTTTACCAAATATCAGAAACTTGTCAGTTCTGAATAGACAACCACCAGATTCGATGAACCTAACAAAAATTTATAGAGACAAGTGAACCATTTCTTCTTACATGAACATGCATAGATGCCTATTTCTTGGTACTTTCATATTTCTTCTATAGGTTGAGTGTTTTAATTCTGTATCACTTAATTTTGCCCATATGTTTAATGTGTAAATAAAATTTAATAAAATATAGTAAAAATTAATTAATTGAAACAAAAGATCTGATCTCTTCTTTTTTATTGAACACGGTGTTGAAAAACTTTGCATCAATGCACGTTACTAAACATTGGTCTTTGAAACGTTCAATTTACAAACCAAACCATACTGAATAATTTGATATTTGAAACTTGAAAATTAAAAAAATTAAATTAACTTAAAATTCAATCAAATTAGATCGATATAAACTTAATCGAATAATGCCATTTTTATATGATATATATAATTTTTATGAAATAAAATTTAATATAATCACTTAAATTCTATTAAAAAAGACAATCACAAGTAAATATGTGAATAAAAGCAACACTTTTCTTTGTTAAATTTTCGGTAGATGTTGAATTGAAAATCTGAATTGTAGTGAAGAAACTAAGCGACAGGTCATCTTGCCAAGTGCACCTCAGCGACTTTTTCGATGTGGTTAAATTTGATTGCCATAGTTCTAAAATACGTTTCAAATTTTTTGATCAATGAGCTGACTCGTACGTCAAGCTTTGGAATTTAATGGTTAAGTCCAACCTTAGACTAACTCAAATCTTAATTATTCTAAATAAAACCGTATCGTTTTATTTAAAATAGTTAGGCTTCGGTTTAAATTAGGTTTAATTAGTTTAGATTTTAATTTAATTAATTTTTTTAAAAATTAACATGATTAATTCACGAGTAGGCTCATTGCTATCCTACTTAAATTGAGTAATTTTATAATTTTTTAACAAATTTCTTAAATTTATTAAAGTAGCTGTAGAAATTGGTGTATTTGAGTGTTTACTTAATATGTATATTCAGAAAATAATAGTTATATAATTCAATAAAAATTTTAATTTTGATTAATTATATTAAATTATCCTTATAAAATTAAAAATTTTCCCAATTAATAAAAAATGTTCTTTACAAAGTATACATTACTCAAAAACATCATATCTCACTTCAATAACAAATTTATGACAAAAGTTTAGAAATTACAATTATGTTAATTGCATATAGTTTAAATTTAATAAATTTACACAATAAATTGTAAATAAGTCAAATATAGAAATGAATTTACTTATTTATTAAATGATTAAATTTTGCTATATATCTTATTAATTAAAGATGTGAAAGTTCATTTTCTTGTTCCCTTGATTTTTTTTTTTAAAAAAAAGCGAAAGCAAAATTATATATGTAAAAAGGAAAAATATTATTGAAATATCCTTTTTTTTTATTATTGTTTATGATTTTTGTTACACATCCACGCAGGCAGATTCTTACCATTGCGTATTATAAAGTTGGTTGTTGTCCTCGTCTCTGATCTTACATTGTTCTTGTGTCTCTCCCTCTGTCCCTCTCACTTAGCTATGGCGGTCTCGGGCTCTCTCTCCATAGCGAACCAATCTCTATCTCCATTCCTGTCAGCCCCAAGAGCCAGCTTTAGTTGCAGGAGAAAGGTACAAGTTAAACGGCTTCATTTCGTTAACGAATCAATACTTTACGTTCTGTGTTTGTACAATTGCTTAGTTGTTCTTGCAAGATACAATTTTGATTGCTTTTTCCACTTCGAAATTGGTTCTTTTTATTGTTAAGGAGGGTTTAAGAGTGCCATTTTGGTGTTTGGTGATAAGGGTTGGTTTCGTGATCGTGTTTTGATGGTTTTGTGTTGGTGGTGGTTGTGTGTTTCAGTTCTGTGTACGAGCATCTAGTAAAGATGACGATGAAGGGAAAATAATGATAAAGAAGGAGAAAGATGGATGGAAAATTGATTTCTCAGGAGAAAAACCAGGCACTCCATTGTTGGACACGGTCAATTACCCAGTTCACATGAAGAACATGTCGACGCAGGTAAACTCCACATACACAGGCATCTGATATTGTTGAATATGATCAGAACAGTCATTTGTAAGTTTCTGTAATATTATCGAATTAAAACTAGGTGGACGGCTTTTGTTTTTACTGTGTATTTGTTTGCTTTTGGCTATTCTGCAAATGACTTTTAGTTTCTTTTTCGTTTGTTGTTATCGACAACTTACAGGATCTTGAGCAACTAGCAGCAGAGCTAAGAGCAGATATTGTGTATACTGTGTCTAAAACAGGAGGGCATCTTAGTGCAAGCTTAGGAGTCGTGGAACTGGCAGTAGCTCTGCATCATGTATTTAACACCCCTGAAGACAGAATTGTATGGGATGTTGGTCATCAGGTACAAAAACAGAATGATGAGCGAGTCTCTAGTGTTTAATCTATTGGAGATACCGTTACATATGATTCAGTGATTGTTGAAATTTGCAGACATACCCACACAAAATTCTGACAGGCAGAAGGTCTAAGATGCATACCATCAGAAAAACTTCAGGGCTCGCAGGTTTTCCCAAAAGGGATGAGAGTGTTTATGATGCTTTTGGTGCAGGACATAGTTCTACAAGCATATCTGCTGGCCTTGGTATGTGTGTAGCTCATATTACCAATTGTTATTCCATTAATCAATACTAACTCATATTGGTTAAACTTGTAGATCAAAATTATGCTGCCTGTTAAAAATAAGGTTTTGAATCTGATTAGGCTTTTGCTTCATTGAAAATGAAAAATTTTAGGCATGGCCGTTGGGAGAGACATTTTAGGAAAGAATAACAATGTCATTTCTGTGATTGGAGATGGAGCTATGACAGCAGGACAAGCATATGAAGCCATGAATAATGCAGGATTCCTTGATGCTAATCTGATTATTATATTGAACGACAATAAACAAGTGTCTTTGCCTACTGCTACTGTTGATGGCCCTGCAAAACCAGTTGGAGCACTTAGTAGTGCTTTAAGCAAGCTCCAAGCAAGCACCAAATTCCGTAAACTTCGTGAAGCTGCCAAAGTAACTTCTTAGTTTCTACATGTATATGTTGCAATTGTCAAGTTTCAATTGGCAAGCATCTGACTTCTTGTTTTATCTTTTCAAGAGCATAACAAAGCAAATTGGTGGACAAACACATGAAGTTGCAGCCAAGGTGGATGAATATGCTAGAGGGCTAATTAGTGCTTCTGGATCAACTCTCTTTGAGGAACTTGGGTTGTATTATATTGGTCCAGTAGATGGGCACAACGTTGAAGATCTAGTAACCATATTTCAAAAGGTGAAATCAATGCCTGCACCAGGACCAGTTCTCATCCACATCGTGACAGAGAAAGGGAAGGGCTACCCCCCAGCTGAGGAAGCTGCTGATAAGATGCACGGTAAGCTTGTAATACCAAATTCAATCTTTTTACTATTAGTTATTGAGAAGATCCTAATTGTGTTGTATGTTCAGGGGTCGTCAAGTTTGATGTTAAAACAGGGCAGCAGTTTAAAACAAAATCTCCTACACGCTCTTACACTCAGTACTTTGCTGATGCTTTGATCAAAGAAGCTGAAGTAGACAACAAGATTGTGGCCATTCATGCAGCAATGGGTGGTGGGACTGGTTTAAATTACTTCCAGAAGAGATTTCCTGATCGCTGCTTTGATGTTGGCATTGCCGAGCAACATGCTGTTACATTTGCAGCTGGTTTAGCCACAGAAGGCTTGAAGCCATTCTGTGCCATCTACTCATCATTCCTGCAAAGAGGGTATGATCAGGTGAGAAATGAAAGTAAATAGTTTGAAGTCAATGCCTCGTTGCGATGCTTTTTACTAACAATTTTTGCCAAAAAGGTGGTACATGATGTAGATCTTCAGAAGTTACCAGTCCGCTTTGCAATGGATCGATCTGGTTTGGTTGGTGCAGATGGACCTACACACTGTGGAGCATTTGATATAGCATACATGGCTTGTTTGCCAAATATGGTGGTCATGGCTCCATCTGATGAGGCTGAGCTGATGCACATGGTTGCCACAGCAGCAGCCATAGATGACAGGCCAAGCTGCTTCAGGTTCCCAAGAGGCAATGGAATTGGAGCAACTCTGCCTCCTAATAATAAAGGGACACCACTCGAGGTGAGGATGAACTATCAAGTGACACATTTTTCACACGAGAAAAAAAACAGAACCTTGATTTCCCATTTTCTATTTTGTGGATAGATTGGAAAAGGAAGGGTACTCTTGGAGGGCAACAGAGTCGCCATTTTGGGTTATGGCTCAATAGTTCAACAATGTGTAGAAGCTGCAAGCATACTCAGAACCCGTGATGTTTATGTGACCGTGGCTGATGCAAGATTTTGCAAGCCTTTAGATACAGATCTTATCAGACAATTGGCTAATGAGCACGAATTCTTAATTACTGTGGAAGAAGGCTCTGTAGGAGGTTTTGGCTCGCATGTGTCCCATTTCCTGAGTTTATCTGGTATTCTGGATGGACCCCTTAAGGTACCTTATCTTTTAGGATGGACTCATACATTGTTACTTCTTGTTCCTTTATGCCTTCTCATCTCATTCTGATCTGTGAGAGTTTTGTCTGCAGTTGAGATCAATGGTTCTTCCAGATAGATATATTGACCATGGGGCACCTCAAGATCAACTTCATGAAGCTGGGCTGTCTTCAAAGCATATCACAGCAACTGTCTTATCTCTTATGGGGAGGCCAAAAGAAGCTCTTCAATTCAAGTGAGCTGAAAACGAATCACACACCATGGTTATAAAACATCCCAGATTTAGTTACACCACATGATTCGTTCAATCAAGAACAAAATGGTGTCTGTATATTCTCTTGTTCTATTTGTAACATCATATTAGACATGAAATAACAGTGGAGATCACAAAGAATATTGCCTCAAAATACTTATCAACTGCCCTCTGTCTATCTGCTTCTCCGATAAAAAAGGACAAAATTTGGCCATTCTGAGGAACTCATCATTGTCCGTATGATAGGCAACAGCTATGCCGTAATGTAACAAAAGATTTAAAAAGAGATGTTGGAAGGGGCTTAGGAAGCGATGCATACCATCACACCAACACGGATGAGGCAAGGCAACATCAATCCACAAAACTCTAAGAAAGTGCTAACCTTATACATCAATGGCTACTACATCAGGACAAATTCATCAAACTTCACCGAATTCGACGAAAATCCAAGAAATCTGATTGTGTTCTGTTGGTCTTGTAGTTGAATTTCCTTTGACAACTAGAGCTCCATTCTCAAGAATTTTGTCTCATTCACCAACAATGTCTGAAACATAGATATCGCAGCAGGCACAGAATAGCGGAATTTCCTTCCTCAGTAATCAATATCTTTGAATGTGTTGCGCGGAACAACCTTACACAGAAGGAAACATGAGCTTACTCGCCTAAAGTCTTATCTTTGTTATCTTTTGTTGCAGATGCAAACCAGGCAACTTCTGCACTCCAATTATTTCACCTTAAGCTAACGCTCACTATCAAGCTACGTCAATAGCATCAGTTGCTCTTTGAACACCATCATAGCTCGTCTCTGGCGGCAACGAACGGTAAAATTAAAAGTGAACTAGATGCTGCTTTCATGGTATAGTTTCTACCACCTCCATGGTTCCTCTTATCTTCCAACTGCCATATTTTCACTATTTGGAAGTCTCTTTGGTTCTGTTAAACTTGGTATCTACCGCAGAAATGGAACATGTTACCTTCTCAACCCCGTGTCTTTGAAAATCCACAAACGACGACTTATGTTGTCCTTGTCATTTGAAAAACGAGGATGAAGCCACTTGCATGAGGAGATCCTGACCCTCGATGAAAAAACGCTACAGAAAGACTCAATCAACATGTATTCATCGTTGAAAATGCCTTTCATGGCTGATGGGATGTGCGATGAACAAACGAGAAAACGACTCTTTTAGGCAATTCATCAAACAGTTTTGACCCTACAACAAATATGCACACATGCTCTTAGTATGTAATGTAATTACGCAACTAACAAGTACCCTGAAAAAATTGAGTTCGAACTTCGAAGGTTTGAGGTAACGATGAGCGAATCACCGAGGGTAAGAACATCTTGATGGTCGTTAAGCGAAAGGCTTCAAAGTTCAAAGAGCTTGGCGAAGTTGGTTTAGTTTAGTACTGCCAAAACGTTTTAGCCCCCGGAACAAAGTCCAGTCTCCAGACCACCTTCACGTTTTAAGTTGCTCTTACTTATTTGTCCCTAAAACTAATTGTAAATAGGAAAAGAAAAGAATCGGTATTTTAAAAATTGAATCACGACATCTTTGTTATTAAAAATTTATTAATTAATCAACCAATTAATAAATTTTACTAAAATTAATTAATTAATTTTTATTTAAAAATTTGTTTTTTCAATTACAATTTAAATTTTTAATAAGGGAAGAAAATCTTCTTCAATCATGTTTTAAATTCTTTAATTTTATTCAATTTTTAATCAGTTTTATGACAGTGAAATAAAATATTTTAAACCTTACGCCTCTTATCTTATCGATTTTTAAAATATTAGAGAAAAATAAACATTTTAAATTTATTTATAATTGTAATTTTTAATTATTGAAAATTGATCTATTCCAAGTATGAGGTTGCCATTTGATGTTGGTACCTAGGGCTGTGTGTGTGTGTAACACTAAAATAATACAAAGAACAAGACAGAAAAGTATACTATCGACAGAAAGCATCTAATTCTGATGGGTCGCTGGAAGTTGTGACATTGACAAAAGGTATCCCCTTATATTATACTTGCAACTCTTTTATTTGATTGCACATAAAAATGCATTATTATAAACAGAGGCTATCCGTATAGTTTTTGCACTAATTGTGCTGTCCATCTCGAAGCATTCACTATAGAAAATGATTGTTTTGTGGAGTTGATATCCATTCCATTGTGTTTGTGGATTTATAAAGTGTTCAGAGTTTTAATGCCCAGCCCAACCCAACTCAAACTCAAAAGATGTCTTATAATGGTTTCAAGTTTCTTAAATTCATATGTCAAAACAACGTATTTAAGCATTAAGTTTGGGGCGTGCAGGGAGCTACATTTACTGTCGGCATGTTTTAATTACCCAGTTAATCGCCCTTTTTGTTCTGATGGACCCATCAATGCTTATGGCATTATGTTTCAGCTCTCGGTTTAATGGTTATTACTTGTGTAGTATTCTCCCTTCCTTCGCATGCCCTATTAGACTGTTTATATCTTAGCTGTTAGATGAGAAGTAACTTACAGTAAAACCTCTATAAATAAATATTTTTTGGACCTGAAAAATTATTATCTTATACAGGTTTATTAATTTATCGATAAATGAATATTTTATTAATTTATCGATAAATTAATATTTATTAATTTATAGAATAATTTTT
>JANITX010000212.1:5307927-5325199 GCA_027564395.1 Erythroxylum ulei | reverse complement strand
ACTTTATCCCTATGAATTTCCTCCATGATTTAGCTTACTTCTACCATCCAGGAGATGATTCCCAGGTTGACCTGCTTCTTCATTTTCATAGATTTTGCAGAACTTTTCATTTCTTTCCCTTTGTATGATAACTAGGAAAGCTTGCAGGATATTTACATATCCAAACTTACAGCTGCAGAACAGTGATTTCCCTTTATTAAAATAAAGCTAAATAATGCCCCTCAGGAGAGGATCTTTTAAAACCAGCTACAATCCTTTGAAAAGAATCCAACTTTTTTCATAGATGTTTTCACACTTCTTATCTCAACACGGTTTCGATTTGTTTGATTGTATGAAGACAAAAAACGGAACGTTTGAGCCATATTTGATGATTAGGTTGGGCTTTAGTGGTTCTGATGTGTGTTAGATGATTAAAAGTAGGTGAGAGTCATCAGGGGCTTGAAGCTGAAGAAACAAGGGAGGATAGTCAAATGGAGAAGGTTTATGTTGGTCTTGGAAATGATTTACAAGAAGGGTACAAGACTTTGGATTGGACACTCAGGAAATGGAAATCCAATTCTATCACCGTTGTCATTCTTCATCTGACCCACCATCTTTCTCAGGATTTTGTTAACACCCCATGTAAGCTTGAAGATGATCCAAGTTTTTCTTTGTTTCTGTTAGAACTCAACTGGGGTTTGGGTTCTGTTAATTTCCTTTTCTGGTTTCAGTTGGGAAGCTCCCTGCAAGCTCTGTAAGTGAAGAGAAATTGGAAGTTATTAGAAAGTATGAGCAAGAAAAGATGGAGAAGTTACCGAACAAGTACTTAGCTTTCTGTGGACAGGTTTAGGTTCTTTTCTTCTCTGATGATTCACCTTGGAATCAAATGTTTCTGATAGTTTCTGAGGATTTCCATTTTCCTCAAAATTTTTACAGGTAAAGGCTGAAATTAGGAAAGTTGAGAAATCCGATGAGCCCATTCACAAGGTCATAGTAGATTTGATCTCCAGACAAAAGATAAAGAAATTGGTCATGGGACTTGCATTCATGAAGGCTTCTTCGTGGTGAGAACAAGTTTTCTTATCTTCTTCACTGTGTGATCAACTCATTATTTATCCATGTCTTCCTGTATAGGAGATCAAAGACTGCAACCAGCAGCTTACTGTACATTCAACAGCACAAACCCAATTTCTGTGAATTTTCCATTGTATGGGGAGGGAAGCTGATGTTCCTTAAAGAAGAAAATGATGAAGTACGTATCGAGAACGACCAAGGAGTGCCCATCACAAAGAAGGGTAGTTTCAAGAGTTGGCTGGGAAAGATGTTTGCTGAAAGTTCCAGCAGAAACCCTACTCATGTCCTGGGCTCGAGTAGTTCCCAAGATCAATGGCAGAAAAATGCCCAAGAGATTGAAGATTATTTCAAGTACTTAACTTCTCTGAATTTTGATGCAGAAATATGTGAGGAAGCGAAGGATGTCTGCCAAAATAATTCAATGGAGCCTGATTTGCCAGAACTTCTTGATTCTACCGTGGTAAGCATTAGAAAGATCATCTTATGCAATATGTGGTCATGACACCTTATCTTCATTGGCAAAATTGTTGTCCTTGTTTTGGCTGAAAGCGTAGCAAGATAGTGCTTTATGACTGTTAAACAGTTTCGCAGAAATGTTAAAAGGGATCAATTATTTAAAATAACTTTTTGACAATACCTAAGCTCAATTTTTGTTTGTGAGTTCTACATTTTATTTATATTAAAAATTCTAATAAGATATCAGAGCAGGTTTTGATCCAGATTATTAATTTTTTAATTGTCTATTTAGATGTTTAGTCTCAGTAACCCCGGTCCAGTAACTACTGCATTTATTTTAACTGACAACTGAATGTTCAATCCTTGTTGTACTTGAGGGAGAATACTAAAGTATCTTATATTGACTAAATATAAAAATGTTTAAGGTTTATAAATAGTAAAAGTCAACTATCTAAATGACTAGTTCGAGTTATTTTGACATTAATTAACCTTAACTTAATTCTTGTTAGTATACTGTCACTTGATTCATATTAAGATTCTAATAAATAGCACTGTTCCCAATAATCGTAACATACCGGCCGGTATCTGATGGAAAACAGTAATCAAATAGGCTGTGCCATACCAAATATCTGAATCGAGTTGTGCCGCTTGCGACGGTAGCATGTCACAGAAAGATTTTTAGAACATTCAATTTCTTTCTGTGTCGGCATGTTTCTCTCTTTTTCCTATTTTCTGAATATGCCAATGTTTTGCAATACGTCAGAGTGTTGCTGCAAAAGTGGAATCCATGAAAAGGAAAATAGATGAAGCCCAGAAGATAGTTCAGTTGAAAAAGGAAGAGGCAAAGGCCAATGCAGAAAGATCTGCAAAAGCTGAATGGGCCATATCTTTGTGCAATACCCAGGTGATTTCAGCAGCTTAATCTCTGTGCAAACTTGAGCATATTTCACTACATTCATCTGAAACAGTTCCTAGTTTTGACTTACTGAAATGAATTCCCACCAATTTGGGAAACAAAACTTGTTTTTTTTTTACAAAGCAAATCCCAAGTTCTCGATCCTTTTTACATTTGTTTTTGTTCCTGATGAATTGGAATGACGAATTCATTACAGGTTGAAAAGCTTGACGCAGGGATAAAAGAAGAGAAAGCAAGACGCATAGAGATAACCAGCCACATAGATTCCGAGAAAGAACAGATTCAGGATATCTTGAGCTATGCTCAAGAAACCAGAAACAGGCTAACTTACCTTCGTGAACTACAGTTGGAACTGTCTAACAAACTTCAGCTATCAACTGTGACAAGATCACACATGGAGACTGAACTAGAGAAGGCAGTGATTGCAAGAGCCGAAATGGTTCGGGAAATTGAGGAGTTGCGTAGGCAGAGAGACGTCATTCAGCGCAGAATCGAGTTCTGCAAGGAGAAGGATGCCATTGGAAGGGCCACCAAGTTGAGTGAACAGAGTTGCTCTTATAGAGATTACAGTGAAGAAGATATCAGGCTAGCAACAGATGATTTTTCTGAGATACTGAGGTTGAAATCAGGAGGTGATTGGACTAATGTTTATCGAGGACGCATCAATAATACAACAGTTGCTATCAAAATACTCCCTTCTGAAAGTCAGTTGTCCCCTGAAGATTTTCTAACCAAGGTAACATAAAAACATGATCTTATCAAAGTAAGAGGTTCTAGCTTTACCATCTGCAAACCGATCATTCAACTATTTAACTTTAATCCGATGTTGTAGATGAAGATTCTGAACAGCATTCGTCACCCACATTTGATATGCATGATTGGCTTCTGCTTGGAGATAAAGTGCATTGTTTTCGAGTACATGCAAAATGGGAGCTTAAGAGATATATTATTTTCCTCACAAGGGAACCTTAAGAAGGTAAATCGATCCCTCCCATGGCATGCTCGGTTACGTATAGCCCACGAAGTAGCCTCCGGCCTCGCATACCTCCACTCAGCTCAGCCAAAACCTCTAATTCATGGCCACCTGACTGCCGGCAACATCCTTCTGGACCGAAACCTGGTTTCTAAGATAAGTGGATTCAGCTTAAACCCGGGCTGTGATGTCTGCGACGAGCGACCGGATATTCGTGCACTTGGGGTCATACTTCTCCACCTTTTGACGGGGAGGAACTGGCTCGGATTGGTGGAGGAGGCGGTGTCGAAGGACCGGACTGCCCTGGTTGGAGTTTTGGATAAGAAGGCTGGACTGTGGCCGGTAGAGCTGGCGGAGGAGCTTGTAGAAGTGGCGATGAAATGCATGGCAGTCTATGGCGAACATAACTCAGAGATGAGGGTGGCGAGAGTGGTTGTGAAGCTTGATGAGTTAAGGAGAAAGGGTGATGAGCTAGTCGCCAATGGTGGGAATCAGGTAGCTGAAGATGAAAATTTTGTGGCTGAAGAAGACTCCATTGAAGTTCCAAGCATCTTTATGTGTCCCATTCTTCAGGTTAGTTCAACTCAGTCTCAACCATACTCTCAGATTTGGAAGTCTTTGACTCCGAAACTGAAATTTGTAGAAATTTTGAATTTAACTTCAACCCAAAATTGATTAGGTCTAGGCTTTTCGATCTATTCGATCTAAAGTAAAAGTTGATAAAGCTTCGAATCAAATCAAATCTATAAAAAAATTTTCGGTTGAGCTTGTATTTAGCACTAACCTCATGGTATGCTGTGATGGTTGCAGGATGTGATGAAAGATCCATATTTAGCAGCGGATGGATTTTCATACGAGTTGGAAGCCATAGATGCATGGTTGAAGATGGGGAGAGATACATCACCTATGACCAACTTAAAGCTTAAGCACAAATCCCTCACTCCTAATCACACACTTCGATTCCTCATTCAAGACTGGCAAACTAAGAAGTCTAATGTACCTGCATAACAGACTCATTCATTATTGGCTGTTTAGTTCTCTGTTAGAATTCATTATTGTATCTTAATAATTAATTTCGTTATTCTTTTTTTCAATTTGCAGTACTTTAATATAAATGAGTTTGACATATGCAAGTATTGACAGAAAACAAGCTCATTCAATGAGATTGGCATGTCAAACTAAACAGAAGTCGGAGTATTCAATCTCGATTAGGCTCATACTGGGACTAGAACTTAATAATAACATAAACCACAAATACATTTTATGGGAAAGAATGTTTTGAATATTACAACATCCAATGTATGCATAAATAACATATTTGGCTGAGTTACAATTGAAGATGAGCTAGTTTATGCATCATCTCCAGCAATCATGGGCCAAACTTCATATATAGTGGCGTATAAGCTGCACAAAGTGCTTCTATTTATCTTCTACACTCTCAACCTGAAACCTAACATCAAGCAAGCAAACATCTTGAGCAGCAGAACTTGGCAACCTTTTCAGGTAGGGAATAATCTGCATGGAGATCTGGATCGATTGCCATGTCCTCAGCACGAGACCATATATATACTCCCCTTTCCTGCCGACTACCAGGGACCGTGTTGTCGAGCACAAACGCAATCAACAGTGTAACCACCATGTTCATTGACAAAAGTGCATTCATTGCAAAATCAAACTGACACAAAAACAAAGAAAATCGTCATAAGGTCTTCAATATCAAGCTGGAAAAGCAAAGTAGCTGAGTTCCATAACTGAAGAACTGAGTTGCAGAAGATATTGTCCTGTTTACAAGTTCACTAATTAGTAAAAAGTCGGCAGTGGCATACTTGTTTACTGCTGGAGTGAACTGGCCCGTCTGATGCTGCCCCATAGGATAGAAAATAACTTGGTAGTATCAAGCTAGATTCAGGTTGATACTGCTGAAAATATGCAGGAATCGATAAACCAAGGAACAGAGAAACACCAACTATCGTTATGTTCCTAAAACTTGCCGTTTGAGTGTACTGCAAAGTTGAGAGACCCAAAGCCACAGTAAGGCCCCACATGAAGCAAAGAATAGCAGCAGCCAAGGCTTGTGGTATTGAAGCGAGAATGGCACCAATTTTTCCTATTAAAACAAATAAATCTATTACAAGCTAACACGAAAACTGAGAGCACTAAATGCACTAGTCATTGAGTACCGAAGCCAGACGATCAATCAGGAGATATCCAGATTTTATCAAATTACAGAAACTTATGCGGCAAATTACAATCTCAAAAGTAGAGTACGGTTCTCGCATTTCTGTGTTTAGCTTAAATGTCTTGAATTAGTTGTCCGATGAAGTTTGTGACAAGATACATTTTAGGGATGTCTTAGACATCCTTTGAGATCTAGCATTAACTTCATCGAAAGAAGACAAAGTGCAAGTTTCCACATGAACAGCCAAGTTGAATCATCTAGCATTGATCTAATTCAGTGTCCAAGTATCAGAAACAACAGTAGCATACAAGCATGGTCCAACCTAGACAGAGCTTCAAGGTATTTACCTATGAAAGAGAAAAAGATCAAAAAGGCTGCTCCAAGTTCGACAGCTCTTCGACTGGCCACCTTTGTTACATTGATGGTGTGGGCATTCTCCGTTAAGGTTGTTGAGCCAGTACCTGAACCCCAAAGTCCAGCCAAAATACTGCAGAAGCCTTCAAGTGCAATTCCTCTGCTTACAATTCCTGGAGTTGGAGGCTTTGAATTCACCAGCAAAGATGTAGAATGATATGTCCCAACCTGGTATGCAATTACAACATTTGTAGGTCATATATGTGGTTCTATATTTATTCTCCTACACGGAATAATATCCACGGTTTCATAGATCATGCAAATGTTAACTGTGGGTTGTTGTTCAGTGGCCTCATGAAAAGTAAAGCCACAGGTCTTCATCATACTATTTTATTTGTTGCTTTAACTGATGTAGGAATAGTTTAATTCTGCCATAATCACCAAAAAGATTTAGCAGGAGGTGTTTGCAGGACTTTTACTCACTGTCATCCAATAGACAACTCAAAATTAACTCGATTCTCTCTGCTTCATTTATTTACTTTCCGTCATTGTTACTTGTATGGAACTATATATACAATTATGAAGCACCTAGTGCCCAATAGTGGAACAGGAATTAAACTCAGGGGGTAAATTCGTGGGTGACTGTAAAGCTGCTAAGATTTACATCCTAATAGAACAAATCAAATTTGCCATGTACATGAACTTGACTTACTGAATCCACAGATGCAACCAGAGAGACGATTATCATGATCAAGGAAGTTCTTAGATGGAAGATGGGGATACCCCATTGTAAAGGGTAGGGAATTCTGACCCAGGCTGCTGTTTTCCAAGCATTGGAAACATCAGTTCTGCAGCGTTGCATGGTATAGGCATGCTTTCTGCATTGGTCCACCAATATGTTTGAACTAGGTATGCCGGGGCTGCAACCTTTGAAATTGTATGCTCCACCAGCTGTCAAAAAGAATGCATATATCCAGATGACCATAACACTGAAAGGGACCTGCATTGACAAAAATAATTCAAGCAAGATGTTGCAACAAAATTAGCAGCATTCAACTTAGTAATTGTATACAACTATGTATAGTAGCATCAGTTGAAGTTTAGAAAAGTATTAAAGAGAAATAAAAGGTGAACAAAAAGGAAAGACATAGCAAGCTAGAAAACATACTGCATAAATTCGGAAAATGCGATGGCCAAAGATAGATATTCCTCGAAGGTACTGAAAAGGCAATATGAGTACGCAAATAAGTTTTGTGAACAGTTTCTTTGCCATTAGTAATGACATACAAGAAAAGGAATAGCCGAAATTTACAGCATCTGCAAAACTTTCCTTACACACTGGAAAAGATAGCATATATACTAAACGCATAGACCAGTACAGTACTAAAGATATATTTGAATTGTTTTTCACCATAAAGAACATAACTTACCAGAGCGAAAATGAGAACCAACAGTATCAAAGGAATGCTAATTTCCACACAACTTCCAGCTTGGGGGAAACCGTAGCTTAGAAATGCTAAACCTACTGCTGTAACAGTTGGTGCAACCACCACAGGATTTATTAATCTGTAATGCAATGTTTTCCAACAAAGAAGTATCAGACGACTTTCTCAAATGTAAATAAAAATGTGCAATGGCTTGTGTATAAAATATTGTTGATTTTTAATGACTAGCCTTCAGCATAATGAAAATTGCAGACCTTATAAGTTAAAATACAGACTTTAAAGTGCAGAAGTAATTAATCATTCTCAGCTGTTTAATTTGAAAGTAAAGGAACATAGAAGGGATCATAACATTTTCTCATTTCAAACAATATTAGACATTGATATTCAGGTTGATAAAAAAAATATGTACTTATTTGGAAAAAGGAAAAACATAGATTCATAGCAAGCACTGAACACTTCAAACAACTACTAAAATGAAGAAGCTACTTCTCCACTTACCTTAGTAACAAGGACATTAAACCACTAAATCCCAATAAGCTTTGAAATATCGAACCAACAATTATAGCCCCTTGAAGTTCCCGCATTATGTGCCTAAATTTCTACAAATAAAAGAAGTCTGCAATTAACACAAAGACTAAGCTTACTACCCAAAACAAAGAACAGCTAATCATATCCTGCAATTGTAGCCATTAGTATAAACTTCAATGGAACAAATACAGTAAAATGATTGTCACTACTCATTCTCAACTCTCGTTCAATCACAAGTTTACCCCATACTATTTTGAATTTTCTTTTATGATCTTTTATGTTCTGATAATAAAAGGTTTGCAAGCTATTTGGACTTTTAAAATGACATTACTGGTAAAACTTGACGAAGTACAGATATATCACATGCAAAGTCTTCCTGCTAAAGACTTACGTGTTCTGTCAGATTCCGATATTCACGAGCATTAATAATGACCAATGCTGGTGCCAAGTACACAAATGAGCTCCCTTGAACTAAGGGCAGTCGACTACCGAAGTATGAATTCAGTATTGTTGTAATGCCAGACACCAGCAGCATTGTAGAAATAACTGTAGCCGTATCTTTCTGAAAAATTCGTGTTCATAAAGGCTCAGTCAATAGACATTGGCAACAGATTGAGGAGTTACTAATGAGAGGCAGTACTTACATCAGTGCCACCCATAGCTGGTACGATGATTAGGGGAATGAAAACTAACGAACCAGCCAAAGATAAATAGTGCTGTAAGCCATAGAATATAAGTGGCACTGCAGTGAGAATACAAATTAGTGAGAATCACTTAAAAGAATAATCCCACCAATCAGGAATCAGTGAGTCCTGAGTTCATACACAGATTTAAAAATCCAAGTTCTTGCTTTGTGAGAAAGTTATTCAAGCATTTTTGACTATCTACTGCTATGTATGGATGGTTAGAAATCTAATATGTGTGACACAACATTAAATTTGTGTCCAGAATAGGTAAGGGCGACAAAACTATCCAATAACTATTTCAAGTTCCAGTTGAGGACACACATTGGCTTTCAGAAAATGACATTTAAATCTCCACAGTTAATAATCCTTTACTAACATCAAATACTACACCATCCGCACGTTCTGTAAAATAGTGATTTTTACTAACTTCTGTTTTTGCCTGAGTTTGAACTTTAGAACATAGCATACAGAGCACCCTGATAGCTAAAAAGGTGAAATAATAACTAAAGAGCGAAAGAAATTTGTAGAATGCACTAACCAAAACCAGGATTATCTCGCAATCCATATCTCATTCCACTTTGCCTATGCCACCATCCATCAACAGGGTCCTCCCCACCTGGATAGAATTCAATCCCAACATCCCTCCCCTCGTTTCCTTCCTCCTTCTTCGGTTCCAAAGCCGGAGTTGTTGCTGGTATTTCATTTCCATTTTCATTTGCTATTGCATCCGTATCAGCACTCCCATTTACGTGCTGTTGAACTCTATTTCCATTTGCATTCAACTGTGTTCTCTTTTCCTCAACTTTAGATCCCGATACAGGCTCATCTCCAATTCTCCTTTTATTGCTCTCATCCCTCAACCCCAAACCCCTATCATCTCTCCCAGTTCTAAACCCATTTCTAAAGCCAGGAACATAGCTCGAGTCCTTTTCAATCTCGGTGGCTCTGCTAGGCCTAGTCCGACCCAGAACCGGGTCAATCTCAATCTTTGGTGACGACCCGCCATTGTTCTGTTGATCAGTACCCTTCTCCAAGTCAAAACCAGCGCCGCTATCAAACTTCCCACTGGTGCTTGTGGCAGTTTCACCAGAGAAAGTGGACACAAAGCCAGTTCTTTTGGCCCAAGATCGCAGGTCTCTAGGATTGTGGTCAGATTTCGGCACAAAAGGCTCAATCTTCGGCAGCATAGAGCCAAGCTTTAGCTTACTTTTACCTCTTTCTCTTCTCTGCTCGGACTTCCCCAACAAATCTGAGCTCGACCCAGGTTCCATTGCAGCTTTTTCTTAAATGAATAATCACTCTTTAGCTAGATAACCACCAACAGAACAGAACCAATAGTCCACACCATAAAAAAGCCAAAAAAAAACAGAGAAGAGAACTTTATGAGTAGAAGCAAAGAAAAGATAGGAGTGGTAATGGAGATGTGTCGCTCACTAAGAAGGTGAAGGAATGATTCATACCTTTGCTTGGTGAAGTGAGACGGTGAGAAGTGAAAAAGAGCAATGATTTTTAGATGTTGGGGAAAGAGATCTGTGCTGTTTTGGGGAAGAGATGAAGGCTATGTTTGTATGGTGAGGGCAGAATGGGGCGTGTCAGAGCCTTTAATGGGACAGGGTGGTCACGGATGCGGACTTGGGGTATCTGACAAAGCTAAAAGGACACTCCCACTCTCTTCGTGAATTACTATTCCATGCTTCTTGTTAAAATTTGAAAATGGTAATGGGTGAAAACCAACTATCGTTGCTTCTCTCTCTTTTTTATTTAGTTACTATTTTTAGTTTTATTTTATAAATTAGTATCTATTTTAAATATATTATAATTATTAAACTCAAATTTATTTAAAATTTAATTATGTTTGATTTTATTTTTATTTATTCTTATAAAATTTTCATCTTATTTATTATATTCCGGTTTGATAGCGATTCACTACCAGTTGAACCTCTAAACCTTAAACCTTTCCTTCAACCGGTTCGATGTCCGGTCCGATTTTTAAAACATTGTTATTATCATATAATAAAATTGAATTTAATATTTTTATCTAATTTTTAAAATAGTACAAGTGAATTAAAAGACAACGCGTTGCTTATTGGAGCCCATAGAATGAGTCAAATTTAATAGTGCAAGTGGGCGAGTCATATATTAAGTATTTGCTGTCTGTTTCCCTTTAAGTTCAGTCCATTTCTTCCTAACAGTACCAAGTGAAATTGAGAAATTGAGATATTCTGCAGCTATATTTATATATCTAATTATATTTTCACTTAATGAAAATTTATGATGACTAAAGATGAGTTGAGAGATCATTGAATATAAACCTCCCAATTCAGTTAATTATAAGATAAAACATAAAAGACAATTATAAATTAATATTTGTGTTAATTATTGTTTGGTAAAATTTGGTGATATTTGTTAATTGTTAGGATTATACCGAGTAATGTTGTGTAGCTTCGTATTATATGAATGTTTTAATCACTTGAGTAAGCTTTATTTTTATATATTAAGTTATTTGATTTTAAGGATATGATTAGTAACTTTTACTAAGCCGGCAACTCACCCTTGTTACTAATTTTTTATTCAAAAATAGTTATTCAGTTATATAGGGATAAGATTACATCTTAGTGGACTTTCTCAGATTTCACGTTTCGACGAAACTTTTACTAAGTGTTGTTGTTGTTTAAATGTAAAATTTTTATTACATAAAATAAGTAACAATTTTATTTAATGTTTATAGAAGGAGCTACTTGAAAATATTTTTGTGAAACATTTTTCTAGTATACAAATTAGTTCTCTTAATCTACATTTAATCACTACCGATATATACTCCATTTTATTTATATCGAATACATTGTTTATAAGTATGAATTTAGGTAATTGTCTCTCAACTTAGTAGGAGTAAGGCTACGTAGTACTGAACCTTTTCAGATCCCGTGTCTTAGTCAAATTTCTATTAGGTTATTGATGAACATTGTTTATACATATAGATACCTTTTTGGCAGTTTGAATAATTTTAGTAGTTTGGTTTTATAGGTTCGGATGGTTCTTACCAAGTCATTGGATAAATCCGGCTTAATGTTGTAACTTAAACGTAGTTCATATGTTGTAACTTAAACGTAGTTCATGGAACATACTCATAATAAATTTATGTAATGTCAAACATAAAAACTAAAACACACAAGTCAAGCAGTTAAATCATAGAATTAAATAAATATCAACAATCATTATAAAATATAAAATAAATTTAATAATATTTAAATACATAATTATCACGTGTAATGTAATATTGAGTAGTTAACATTTGAAAGGATTTTTTTTAAAGAATGCAAATAACTCAAAGCCCTTTATGGTTTTGTTGTATTGAGTTTTTTCTTTTCTTTCTAAATTCAATAAAAATATGTTTTAATTTTTTAGTTTTAATTTACTCTAATTTTGAGTACTTATGAAAATATTTAAAAATAGTTATGTTTCTCTTTTTATTTTTATCATATGATATATATTGTTTAATTATTTAATATTGATTACTAATAAAATTATTATTAATATAAAAATATATTTTAATAATTAATTTAAAATTTAGAATAATATTTAGCATGTTACTATTTAAAAATACATAATACATAACAAATATTAACATTTAATTCTAAATAATAATATTAGTTTTTAACAAATAATATATAGGCTGAACAATAAATGTTGCACATTTTTGTATTTATTTTCATAAACTTGTCATTAGCATTTAGTAAATATTCTATATAAAACTGATTCATAAAATTAATTTATCTGTACATAAATTTATAAATTTTCAATTTACGTAATCAAAATTTCAAGTTTTATGTATATAAGTGGTTCACTTTCATATCCATATCTATTTCTGCTCTTATATTAGCGTGTAAGAAAATAATTACATGAAACATAGAATTATAATCTTTCCTTGGAACGGTCACACTCTTACCTCTTTTAACGTTAGATATGGTCATTGGATGTCTTGCGAATGATGTGGACTGGACGTGTTCTAACCGAAAATGCACGGCTGTATCTGTATGACTAATCTTTCGCAAGCTTTTCCTGCATCATTTAATAAAGCTAATGCCGTTAATGGAGATTGCTATTAGCTGGAAAAACAAAATCTTTATTTAGGAAACTCTTTCTTTTGGTAAGAACAGCTAGCAGGAAAAGCAACTCCCTTCTTTTTTGGTAAAGATCATCAGATGATTTTGATATGATCACACAGAATGAGCTGTTCACATTATTTTCTTCAATGGCATGCCTAAATCTAGGTGGCTTTACGATGGCTCCCGCTAAACTATTACCACACTTCTCCATTGCTGTAAGTTTTGATAAAAATGCATACGTTCGGTTACGTCAATGCTCTTACGGGCTTTGATTCCATCAGCTGATCAATAACTTGGCGTGGGACTCGAACTGATTAGCATTGGGAGAACTGACGCAACTCTCCTGGGTGAGGAGTCCAAATCTCCTGTCCAATATTATGGTGTCTTATGGTGTCCAATAAATCTTAGCCGTTTATTTATGTGGGTCCTGCATGGGACCCATGTGGGACCCGCAAAATAAATGGCTGAGATTTTATGAGACAGAATAAGACAGAGTAAAACTGGACAGAGGATCTGGTCTCCATTTATCATGTCCTTCTTTCTTTAAGAGCTATTAACACATTCAGTGCTGGAACGGGGCCCCATTCTCATCCCTTTCTCATGCTAAGAGACTCTTTCAATAACATATTAGTCAATCAAGTAGCCCATTTCCTATCAACTGTATAGATTTTGTAAAGATGCCATGTGACAAACTTGTATGCATATATCCCAAGATCTCTTCTTTTTCTCACTTCCTAGAAAATTAAAGAAAAACCAACAAAAAAATTGAAGATAAACCACTTGTGAAGAACTCGTGTTCGAAACGGTCCCTTAGACCTCCTTAGAACATTTAGCGGCTTAGAAATCTACATTTCCAATAACTAGAGAAAATATAATTTTACCATCTTTATTTCGACACCGCCACCATTTCCTAAGAACATTTAGAAAGAAAAAAAAAGACTAATATGTATTGAGAGGATATATTGAATAATATTAATTTTGATAATATTATTAATAATTTTATATCAAAAAATGTACAGAAAAATTGTTTTTCATAAATCATGATCTTCTGTGTATTATTAGTATAATTTTCTTAGTGTTTTGCAATCTAATATTGTTGTTTTTTTTGAAAAATCATAAGAATAAATTAATGGACCAGAATATGTACATAGCGTTCATTTACAAATGCCGCTGTAGACACAACTTGCTATACTAAGCAAAAGCCGCAGAGCAATGAAAGAAAACAAAGTTAGAAAAAGTGTTGTTTGATTGTTGTTATTGCTATTTTGTTGTTACTGTTGTTATTTTTAGTTATTTTATTGTTAATGATATTTATAAGATATTATTAGCTGATGTTATGATCATTTAATATTTGGTTGAGTATGTACATTTATAAATTAAGACATTTATGTTTCATACAAATACATAAACTTAAGTATACTGTCGATTTATTAGGGTCTTTTTTTATTTCTTCCGATTTATTAGGGCCTTTTTTTTAATTTCGCCCTGAGCCTATAAAATGATAGGAACGGCCCTGCCTCTGTGTACGAAATTATCATATAAACTCCAATATAATAGCTTGGAGATAAAGTCTACCTATGCTTTGACATCATTCTCCCCCTTTCGAAAAGCATATGCGCTCAAATCTTCATTATTCAAGTGAGGAGACAAATCACCAACATTGAATGTAGTAGAAAATCCATAATCTCCTGGAAGGTCAATCTTGTATGCACTCTTTCCAATCTGTTCAATCACTTTGAATGGTCCATCAACATGGGGCATAAGCTTATTCTTCCTTTTGGTTGGAAATCTTTCCTTACAAAGATGAATCCAAACCAGACCATCAGGCTGAAAGCTCGATTTCTTGTAAAAACGATTCGCATGGACCTTGTAACTCTCATTAATCTTCTCTATCTTTGTGCAAATCTACTCGTAAAACTTCTTCATTGTCTCAGCCTTAGCTTTTGCATCTATACTCTTTGAGTCTTTCTTTGAAATAGGAAGTAAATCCACGGGGATGCAAGGATTCACACCATAAACAACTTCGAAAGGAGATACTCTAGTAGCACAAGTTGGAGATCTTTATAGGCAAATTCAGCATGGGCAAGTTTTAAACCCTAATAGTTGGTGGTTTTACTCACCAATCCACGAAGCAAGGCATCGAGAGTGTGATTTGTAACATTGTTTTGACCATCAGTTTGTGAATCATGAGCAGTGCTAAATAACAGCTTTGTACTAAGTAATTTCCACAACGTCCGTTAAAAATGACTCAAAAACTTTGAATCTTGATAAGAAACAATGCTTCTTGGTACCCTATGAAGACAAATAATCTCTTTAAAGTACAAATAAGCAAAATGAGAAGCATCATCAGTCTTTTGATATGTAACAAAGTGAGCTATTTTGAGAAACAATCTACAACCTAAAGGATCGCATTCACAACGGAAATTAAAAAAATTGCAATCCTATATTCATCTATTGCATTTAACAAACATACTAATAGTAAGAACAGGAAAAAATAAATACCTGAAATTTGTGATGATTAATCGATACCGAACTTCGAAAATACGAAGTCCTATGTACTCTACAGCGAGAAATATGTCCCACTTTCAACACTTGATATGGCTATGGTTAAATTTTGAAGAACTCTTTCTTCAAGACTAGAACAAAACAATTTTCTCTCTTTTCTCTTGTTTATTTCATGTACAAAAAATGAAAAAGAAAGAGTATCTCTTTATCTCTTCTTTTTATTTCTTTCAAAGTACAAGAAAATAAAAGAGTATCAGAGAGTTTTTGCTTCTCTTCGTAAGTGACTTAACGCACAACTTAATGATGAAAAAAGTTGAAAGAGTGTATCTTTTTCTCTGTTGTTGAATGTTTTTAACATCTATGTTTTTAAAACTTGAAACAACTAGATAACACATCCTTTCATTTTGGTTTTGTTTTGGTAATCTGACGCCTTTTGCTTCTTTTTTTAAAAAATTATTATTATTATTTATAAAATGAAATAAATAAAACTATTTTATTTTATTCACTTGTTTTGTACAAGATAATTTTTAATATTAATTATATTTTTTGTGCTAGCAAAAAATATAATAATATGCCATATAGATTACTTAATAAATTATCTCATAATAAATTAAATAATTATAAGCAGGAAATATTACACTCGTAAGTGTGTGACCACATAAGTTCATCACTAAGCAGGTAGTAATTCATCCAATTAATTACTAATCAAGGTTGGCATCTAACAATACTCCTCAAAGATCGGATAGTGTGAAGTAACAACCTTACAAAGACGGAACTTAGTTAAGGATAATGTATGATTACCTTCTATCATTACAACTCCGGATTATCCTAAGGTATGGTTTAACTGTCAAACCCTATTAGGTAACCAACTATGTTACATGTCGATTATTAATGATTAGTGAATGACTTAAGAAAATTCTTTTTCTAACTCATTCAATTGCCTTGGCTAAGGTCTTGAAACAAACATTAAGATCAATCCCAATATAGAGCTCAAACTCATTACCTAGACTCGATGGATCCTATCTTGACTCACTACTAATCAGATAGGTACTTAATTATGTCCAATGATCATTCAACTATCATTTTTACATACTAAGTGTCTGACATCAAAATATAATAAGTGACCTATTGATTACTACGATGATCTCAAGTCAAAGGAAAAATATTCATTTAAATCCTTATAAGAATATTACACTTAACAGTTCATAGGTTATATTAACCATTGATAATTCTCAGTTTGGTCAGTTCAATGATCATATCTCCATATGCATTATCTATATATGTAACTTAGTAAATGAGATATACTAATATCCATCCAATAAATACTATTACATACATATTGATCTTACCGGATCATTAAAATCCTTACTTGATGACCCTATGATCAAGAACACTTTTAGATTAAACCCTAAAGACTTGACTCTCATTATCATAATTTCCATTATTATGGCAAGTATATAAATTTAATCAAGGACTTATCATATTAGAATAAAATACAATAAACATAATATGATTTTCCATGTTATTAAACAAAGTTAATATTTACAAACAAAATCAATCTATTACATAATGATTGGGTCATGGGCATAATTCCAACAATCTCCTACTTGACCTAGACCCAATCAGTCATCAACTTCAATCCTATCTTCCACTTGTGCTTATCAAACTCTTTTGATCCGAGCGCCTTAGTGAAGGGATCTACAGCATTCTCCTTTCCTTCAACCTTTTGAATTTGAACGTCCTCATGCTCAACAATTTCTCTAATCAGATGAAACTTCCGTAGAACATGTTTAGATCTTTGGTGTGACCTTGGTTCCTTAGCTTGTGGAATAGTACCGATATTGTCACATAATAAAGGAACAAATTCCTTTATCAAAGGAACCACACCAAGTTCAGTTAATAACTTTTTCATCTAAACAACTTCCTTAGCTCCATCGCATGCAGCTATATATTCTGCTTCAATAACTGAATCTGCTACAGTAGTTTACTCGGATCTTTTCCAACTCACTGCTCCTCCATTCAAGGTGAAAATATAACCAGAGGTAGATTTGCTATCATCCTTATCTGATGC
>JANITX010000212.1:5260944-5271449 GCA_027564395.1 Erythroxylum ulei | reverse complement strand
ATAATAATAATAATAATAATAATAATTTGTAATTAAATTGAAGTTTGATGTTAAATTTTACCAATGGAAACAACTTTGGGCCCGGATGAGCCTGTACTGCTCTGCATACGGTGACCCAACTACCGTGCCAACGGCTAATTGGATTTCTAAAGCAACCCCTTTTGTACAGTTAACGCAGCTTAGGTTGCCATCCAACAATTTCAAATCCAAATAATCCCTCGTCCCCAACGGCTATCTTTCACAAGCCACTTTCTCAATTCAATTTTCCCTTATTCTCTCTGTTCTTTTCTAGTTGAATCTGAAGGGATTTGTTCGAAAACCCTTGCAGATGGCAAAGATTTGATCTTTTTTACAGGTACGTTTCCGGGTCGCTCTTCTTTCGTCATGCTGTTGTTTGGTTGCCGAGAAAATGCGTGAAAAGAAACCAAGAGAAAAGGGAAGAAAATTTTGAAAATCTTCTCAAACACTCAGTTGGAGAACTCTTCTTTTGTTTTTTAATACTTTCATGTTAATTAAACACTAAGGAAGTTGTTAGTTACTGTAATGACAAACGCCGTGGCCGCTGTAAAATTTAGGAAAAGTTTCTTCATACTATGTTGTTCTTTTTACTATGAAATTCTTTTTCTTTTGCTTTCAAGTACTTTCATGGATTTTGTTGTTTCGTTAATTACTTTGAATATCTTCGTTTTCTAGGGCTTTACCTGCTTTTTCTTTTTTACTTCTGATTTTACTTGTCTGTTTAGTCTAAGGTTTCATTGGTTAATACAAATTAGGATTAGGAACAATAGTTTGACGCGAGATTCTCAAGATAAGAATGCAGTTGCAAATACTTTAAGTTTACAAGATTGTAATGGTCATCCTGAAATTTGCCCCTGTTGCTTTAGGTGGTTTTGTTCAAGTTCCATTCTTGGATGAAAATTTTCACAAGGCTGTTCTTCATCACAAAGATGAAATTCTCAATCAGTTATATACATCAGAAACAAAAGCCGCATTTTCCATGGAGCATAAGAACATTTTCAATTTTGTATTATCTTAGAAAATTCTTTGTTTTAAAGTTGATGCTGCATTTTAAGTTTGAGTTACCATAATATGCCACAATGTTTGTTTTGATGATCATTTTACATTGCAAACAGGTGTTCTTTCGTCAGTTTACACTCAGAAGGAAGGAAATGGAGAGGATCTGTGAAGAGTTAGACGAGGCTAAACTCGAGATAGAGAGGCTCAAGGCACACCTGAAAGGCAAAGCAGATTTATCTGAAAACTTAAGGAAAGCTTGCAATGAACAACTCATCAAGTTAGAAGAAGCGAATTCAAAAATTGGCAAGCAGTCCCAAGAACTTAATGAAAAGGCGGAGGAAATCTTTGCGTTGAAGCAAAAGTGTGAGGATGTCCAGTTCAGATTGAATGAAAAAGAGTCCACAATTAGGCGTCTAAGCACTGCAACTGATAAGCTCAGGGTTGATTGTGAGGAGAACTGCAGAAAATGGGAGGAGGAAAAAAAAGGATTGGTGCTGGCTTTGGATGATGCGAATGAGAAAAGCATTGATCAAGAGCAAAAGATCAATGTGCTTATGGCAGAGAATGAAGGTCTAAAAGGACTTTTGTCGTCTTCTCAAAAGAAGTGTTCAGAAGCAGAAAAGAAAGCAAGAGCACCCAAAGAACTGAGAGAAAGAGATGACATGCTTCTCAAGTTAGAGGAAGAGAGCAGGAAGGTTGAGGATAAGCTAAAATGGAAGAAAGAGCAATTTAAACATCTAGAAGAAGCACATGAAAAGCTACGTGAACAGTTCAGACAAAGCAAGAAAGAATGGGAGCGTGAAAAGTCTACATTGATTGATGAGGTTTGTTCACTGCAGACAAGCTTGGATTCTCAGACCAGAATCGCAGAAGACCTTGGTAACCGGTTGAAAATGTGCAACCAAGCCCTAGCTCATGAAGAAACTCGGAGGAAATATCTGGAAGTGGAATTTTCTGAATTTAAAGCACGTTTTGAGAATGTTTTAACCGAGTGTGAGCAAGCCAAGTCACAAATTGAATGCTTGACCGCTCAGAGAGACAAAGAAATTGCAGCTCTGAGACATGCATTAGCCACAAAGGAGGCGTTTTACAGAGAAAATGAATACCGAGTAGGAAAGCTAGAGCAGGAGAATCAAGATCTACTTGCAAGCATTAGAGAACTCCAGGAAACTCGGATTCAGGAAGTGGGGAACTCTTCTTCTATTGCAAAACTTCGAAACAAGCTTAAACGTGTGGAGCAGATGCACAGAGATTGTTCTGCAAATCTTAAAGCTAAAGACGCTGAGTGGAGCTCACAACTGGAAAAGTTAACCGTAGAACTAAATCAATACAGATCTAAACTAGAGCTTAAAGAAGAAGAAGTGGAAGGGCTCAAAATGGAAGTGGAGAACTGTCATTTTGAGATAGTGCAGTTGAAGCTGCAGAATGAGGAGGCTTCTGTAATGTCATTGGTGTTGAAATCTGGAATAGCCGAGTCCCATTTAAATCTTAGAGAAGTCGAGACTAAGAAAAGTCTCTCCGACAAGGAAAAAGATGAAAGTATTTCTCTCTTGATGAAGCAGCTGGAAATGAAGAATATTGCTCTGGCTAGAGCACAGACATGTGCTGATGATGAACGTCATAAAGCTGCATCTTTATTAAAGAGAATTGAGTCCTTGATTCTCATAGAAGAGCAGCAAATCCTACTTCAGAAGGAGCTTGAAAGGTACAAGGACATGGTTAAGGAATCATCCAGCTATCAAGTTCGGTTCAAGGAACAGTCTTTGCAAACGGAAACTGACTTGAAAGAAAAACTTCAAGCTGCTTGCGATGCCCTAGACATGGCTAATTCAGAGTTGGCTAAAGAACGAGAGAAGGTTATATCTTTGTCAAGGAGGATCGAGTCCTTGAGTTCCATTGAAGATAAGCAGCTCATGATGCAAGAAGAGCTTGAGAGCTGTAGAAAAATGATCGAGGAATCATCCAAGCATCAACTTTACTTGGAAGAGAGAACTTTGCAAATTGAGAATGAGTCAAAGGAGAAACTTAGAGAAGTATGTGATGCGTTAACCTTAGCTAATTCCGAGTTGTCTCAACAACATGAGAAATCATCCTCTTTATCTAAGAGGGTTGAGTCCCTAGATATGATTGAAGAACAAAGACTATTGCTCCAGAAAGAGCTACACAGCTACAAGAAAATGCTTGAAGAATCATCTAAAAACCAACTTCTCTTACAGAAGAAGGCTCTGCAAACAGAAACAGAATTGAAGGAGAAGCTTAAAAAAGCTTGTGATGCAATGGAAACAGCAAAATCTGAACTGGCTAAAGAACGGGAAACGGCAGCATCTTATTTGAGCAGGGTTGAGAATTCTAGTATCATCGAACAGGAGCAGCTCGAGATGCAGAAAGAACTCGACATGTGTAGGGAAATGCTTGAGGAATCATACAAGTGCCAAGTTCGCTTGGAAGAGGAAGCATTGCTCAGAGAAAATAACTCTAAACGGGAAATTCAGGAATTGCACAAGGCTTTAGACAATCTCAACTCCGATTTGGCAGCCAAAGTTTGTGAAGAGCATGCATTTGAATTTGAATTGTGGATATGGAAATCTATAGCTGAACGCTTTAAAGATGACCTTGAAGAAAGTCAGTCACTTCGTAAAGAATTAGAAGCTTCTCTTATTGCACAAGTAGAAGTTGGAGAAACATTCAAGCTGGGGAGGGATAATCTTTCCCGTATGTTAGAAACACAGGACATCGGAATAGATAATCTGCAGCGACAGGTCTTATTATATGAGGAAGAACTTAAAACAAGAGAGTCAGAGAAGGAAAGCTTTCTGCAAATGATGATAGAGAAGGACAAATCGTTAGAGGATCTTCAGAAGGAGATTGAGTGGCTAGAACAAGAGTCATTGAGAAGAGAAATTGAATGTTTAATTTCCTTTCAAACAGGAGCAGAAAGAACATTTGAGGTCGAAAAGGAGAAACTAATCCAGCTTATTGAACAGAGAGACCAAAGAATAGACGAACTCTTGCAGCTTGAGCTCACCGGGGAGCAGGCGCAGATCAGTTTGCTCCAGGAGAACTTGGAGAAGATTGTGGCTGCTGAGATTCTGACACAACTAGAAATTGAGGAGAAGAAGTTGACGATTAAGGAGCTGGAGGGTGATGTCCACTCTCTACAGCAGAAACTCGAACTTCAAGGAAGATCCCTGTCTCAATCAGAACAACAAGCATTACAGATTGAAACTGAACTAGTTGCAAAACAGATAGAAATGAAGAACTTGATCAATGTAATGGAGGCAAAGCTGAGATCTTCAGAGGCTTTAGTTGATGAGCTTGAGGCCGAGAAAGCATCTTTAGTTGGAGACGTGAGGAAACTGTCATCAGAGAATGAGAACTTGTTGGGTTTTGTTGCTGGAATAGGTGACAGGATCAGTCAGATCTCTGAAGAAGACACGCAACTGATGGGAATCCTGGAAAAGATTGTGCATTCTCCTGGAAACATGAATCCTTACAACATGTCATCTTCTACAAAGAGTGTTCAGGCGATTTCCAAAGAGAGATCACCATTCAGAGAACTCAACTAGTTGCCACAAAGTAAAAGGGGTCTGTCTAGTAGCTATTTAGACTAACTTAACACAGGTTCTTCCTGATTTCATCGATTCCACACCATTTTTTAAGCATGGTTTTGCAGCTTCTTTGTATATTATGCGTGTACAAGCATTGTACTGATTGGATTGTTACAATTTGCCATTAGTACATATCTCCTTTTTTATTCTTTTGCGCAACCATTACATTTGTACTTCTTAAATCGTGATTTGAGACGATATTTTAATTTGGAGTCACCTTTTAATCTTGAGCTTAATTTAAAATTTAATTTATTAGCTTTGAACTAATTTTATTCTTAATTACTAACAGAAATTTATAATAATCATTATATATTTTCTCTAATCAGACATTTTAATTAAGATTAGAGATAACAATAAGTCTTAATTCAAATAGAATTTAAATTTAAATTCATTTATCAAATAAGACATTTTAATTAAATTTTAGGTTAAGATGTTGATTAGCAGGTCTAGAGACTCAAGCTTTTTTCATTTAGACCGGAGTTCGGCCCGACTAGACTTGGTCTATTCTGGATGTTAAATGTCCAATATCAAAACGACATTGGAGATTTGTCGTTTGGAGCAAGAGGAGATACGTCGGACTGTTCTTGGTCTTAAATTGTCTCCTGTGACGTGGCAATCCTACGTGGCAATACCACAACCTATAGCATTCGAAACGCACCGTACGAGGCCCCAAAGTGTAGAAAATCAACGCAGCCACCAGGAAACGTTCGAAGCCTGAAATTCTGCGTTTATACTTTTCCGAGTCCTCCCTGTAACTTTGTGCGCTTTTCTGTTTACTATTCAGTTCGATTTTGAATATAAGTATGAAGTACAGATTTTTCTTTTTAATTTCAATTTTTCCGATACTATTCGCACCCCTACTGTTAATTTATGGTAGTTCTTTGATTTTCCCTAGGCTATTTTTGTTTGATTCCATTTGATTTCACTGAAAACTTTTGTTTCTTTGCATGCTTAGGGTTTCGGTTCTGGGTGGGGAAAGTTTCTATCTTTTCGATCTGTGAACTTGATTGATTGAGGATGTTTCTGGGCTTTGAGCTTACAAGAGAAAGTTGTTTCTTTTCTGAGCTTGTCAATTAGAATGTTGAAGAAAATTAGATGTGGTTAGATAGTGTTGTGGAGATTTGATTCTGATAATATGATTCTTAATCATTAGATAATCGCAGTTTTCTTTCTGTAAAAGTTTGGGGTCTTAATGAGTATGAGAAGTCTTTGGATAATCAGGGGTGAATTTTCCTTCATTAATTTGAAGTGCTGATGATGCTTTTCTGTTCTTGTGTTTTTCTTTTTCTCCAAGGCCTTGTTTTTCTTATGCATTGCTTTCCTTTAATGTTGTTTAATTGATAGATGAATTAATGTGCTTTTTGATATTAAGGTTTTAATTATTTTGATTAGCTTTATTATACTGTTGGCTGGATGTCATGCTTTTCTATTTTAGTTCTGATTCAATTACCTAAATCTTGTTTCCAGGATTCAGGAATCTGAATCGTCTAACTGCAATTTGGTCTTTTTGTCAACATCTGCTTCTCAACCTTATCAATTGCGGCTTAAATTATGTTTTGATCTGACTCCACTGGTGAGCATCAATCTGGAAATGGCTCTTACTGGTTCCTTGCAACTGTCCCGTGATTTGGGACTTTGCAAGAACCATGACGTGAAACTTTGTGGCAGCCACCGATGTAACAGAAATTTTCTGGTACTACATTTTTTTTTCCGTTTCACTTCCTTTTATGATACCTTTCACTTTTCAGTGTCTTTAGCTTTTCCTTTTTGGTTGAATCCTGAAGTGCTATGTTTGTCTTCAGAGTGTAATGAGGATGGGCAAGTTGCCTTTATTGAATACCAGACTCTCGTCACACTGTGCGGTAATTATTTTAGTTTGTGTTTGGATTTAACTCTTCTTTCGGTGGAAATGTGTTTATATCATGAATTCATTGTATGTTACATTAACCTAAATGTTCATGTAAACATGTGTTATGTCCACAGATTAGATTTTCATTTTGTACTGTTTATTCTCTTGCTTTCCTCCAGAATCTTTCGACTTATGTATAATATTCCCAGAAAACATCTTTTCTTTAATTTTTTTTCACTATACCTTTTTTCAGAATTTCTTTAAATATATCGCTTTCCGTGTTTTTATTTTGTCGCTAGCTTTAGAAGGGGTCTATAATGTAACTGAGTTTTAGTTAAATACGTGTTGACCAACCATTATGAATTCTTAGTAAGTGCTGTAATTGTTCGGTCAACAAGATGCTACAATTTAAACTAAAGCTTCTTGTCACTAGTTTTTTTAGCACAAGCCAAATTTGTTCGTTCAATTCAACCTTTTATGTTGTTACTGCTATTTTGCTGGTCTTTTAAGTTGCAGGCTCTGTTGTTGCTGCTATTTTTACCTCAATCTTAACTTGTTTATTTAATTCAACCTTTAACATCTATGCACGTAAGAAGTTTGAAATTGCCTTTACTGATCTTTAAGAAGTTTACTTCTACTATTTAACCAATCACGTGCCCTTTGACAATATGCCTTTGCTTTCAGTTTCGCCAACAGGACTCTTGGCATGTTCGTCCATCCAGAAATTCATACAGACCAATACATTTTTTACGAACTAGAAGCGACAATTTTAGATGTCATTCTTTACTAGTACCAGGCGGAGCACCTGATCTCCCGAGCGTGAAGGCTGCTTCAGGGACATTGACTAGGTATTTTCATGTGATACCACTGACAGATATATGTTTTGCACATTGAAATTTGCATTTTGAATTTGTATTTGATTATGTGACATTCTATTTTATTAGATGCTTGCATCCTTTATTTGTTTCAAGGTTTAGGTGAATTCTTTTCAATTATATTATTTTTGTCTTGCTGACAACAATATCATTAGTGGCAGACTGCAATTATGGCGATTTTTTGTTGTTGGTCTTCAGGTGGCTAACATTCTCTATGAAGCTGTGGTGTATGATATACTGATGTGCCTTTCAATTCATTATTTCACTGTGCTCTTTATATTTGGATGCACAATAACAGTAATAGTTGCAGGTCATATAATGTTCTACATGGCAGCCCTCTGATATTGAAAGTAGCTCCGGCAGTTGTTGTTATTATCTTTGCAATATGGGGTCTTGGGCCACTAATGCGTCACAGTAGAAACCTGCTATTTCATGTATGTGTGTGGGTTCTGATCATTATTTGAGCGTTGTGTTGGCTTGCCACAGTTGTGTAATTCTGTAATGTTTACTTTATTCGGCAGAAAAATGATAATAGCTGGAAAAAGAGTGACACACACTATGTTATGAGCTCTTATTTGCAACCTTTGCTGCTGTGGGTTGGCACAACACTCATCTGCAGGTATAAGCATTGAGATTTTATTAAGTTGCAGAAGGAATACTAGACATCAACAACCATAAATTCATAAATTGTATCCACTTGCAGAGCACTGGATCCTGTAGTTATGCCGACAGAAGCTAGCCAGCTTGTTAAGCAGAGACTTCTGAATTTTGTGAGATCATTGTCGAGTGTGCTGACTTTTGCCTATTGTTTATCAAGGTGACTGCCTTTCCTGCTTTTCTCCCTTAATTTGTATGATGCAATCCTCCAAGTTAGAGTTATCAGGGTTAATTGTTTAACAGCCACTGAACATGGAGAATGTTATGATGCAGTGTGATTCAAAAAGGTCAAAAGTTCTTCCTGGATTCTAAGGAGCCCAACAATGATACTAGAAATGTACGTGTTGTGTTGTTGCATGTATAACTTAAATATTGTAGCAAGTCATGTATTTCTATCCAGGAGTCTTGGCTTCCCATGTGCTTATATTAACTTTGCTCAAAGTTAAGTTTTAACTCATTGTTCTTTAATTTCCACCAAAATTTTTTTTTTTAACTCATTTGTTTGCCATTAGATGCCCAAACTAAATTTTGAAGTCCACTGTCACTTCTTTCAGTCTGCTGCTGATGGTGTCCAGTGAACAGTCAATGGAATGCAAACAGTCTGAACTGCTTTGCTCAATTTAGAAGACATTGAAAAATTGATCAGATTATCATCAGTACTCATGGCTTGCATGAGTCTTGTTTTCAGGCAGACTGGTGTTCTTAACTGTGCATCAAGAGTTTGAACATTTTCTTCTTATTACCATCTCTTTGGAGATAACATTAACATCTGAATGTCATTTTGACTAAGCATCCACCTCACCAACTTAGAATGTGAAATAAAAAGATGTTCACTCTGGCATGTTACTTCTATTTTTCTGTTTGTCTTGGTTAAAAGCCTATTGTGCAAAATCAAATCTTTGATGGGTTTTTATGAATTTCTTTTTGGGCAGATGGGTTTACAATTTGCCGGGAAAGCTGTATACTCTGCAGTATGGGTTGCAGCTTTTGCACTGTTTATGGAGCTACTGGGTTTCTCTACACAGAAATGGCTAACAGCTGGAGGTCTTGGGACAGTATTGCTTACTCTTGCTGGCCGTGAGGTGAATTCCAGGACCATGTCATATTGATTCATCCACATTTGTAACTTATGTGGACCGGATTGTAATATTTTTTTCAGCCTCTAGGGCAATCTTTTCATTCCATTTTTGTTACTTAATTGTAGTTTACTCATTTTTCTAACATCTACGATGTAGTTCTCATTTTTAAACAGCTTGACATAAATTTTGTTCACTTTTTCAGATATTCACGAATTTCCTCTCAAGTGCGATGATTCATGCAACTCGCCCTTTTGTTGTCAATGAGTGGATTCAAACCAAAATTGAAGGCTATGAAGTCTCTGGTACTGTTGAGGTTTGTATTTGAAAACGCATCTGATGTTTGAAGAAACTGGGAGGATAGAGCTCTGTAAAGATGATACCTGTACAGTTGAAACATGATGTTTTTTTAATTGTAATATGTGTCTGGCTGAGCAAGGACCTTATGAAGTACTAGGGGATGAACGAATAAGATAAATGCATTTTTTATCACTAAGATGCATATTTCTTTTTATTGGTGGCATGGTTGGAACGACCTTCTTATTCAAATTGTTCCAATCCTCTGCAGCGTGTAGGTTGGTGGTCACCAACAATTATAAGAGGTGAAGATCGTGAGGCAGTCCATATTCCAAACCACAAGTTCACAGTGAATGTAGTAAGAAATCTTAGTCAAAAAACTCATTGGCGTATTAAGACTCATCTAGCCATTAGTCACTTGGATGTGAATAAGATCAATGTGAGTTGTTTATTTTGTCATCCATTCAACCACTACGATTTGTTTCTCAAGTTGTTGAGGTGTGCTTAATGATGTAATATGAGCGCTACTCTGTGCACAGAATATTGTGGCTGATATGCGTAAGGTCCTTGCTAAGAATCCACAAGTTGAGCAGCAGAGATTGCATAGAAGAGTATTTTTGGAGAATGTCAATCAAGAAAATCAGGCCCTTGTGGTTTGTGCATCTTCTAACATATCAATTCTACATGCTTTTTTTCTAACCTCAACTGAATACTCTTTCACTGCATTTTCCATATTTGTTTCCCACTATGGAAAATGAAAAGAGTAAGTGGTGTTTTTCAGAGCCTTACATTACTTAAAAAAACGACTATTGATACTAAATTGGTAGTTGTATTGATAACTTAGGGGTTGTTTGGTTCTACTTCTGTTGTTTGATTCTACTTACTGTTTTTTTATTGTAGTTTTTAGTTTTAGCTTTTGTTTACGTTTTCCATTTTCTGTTTTTAGTTTTTATTTTTCTTTTAAATAAAAACAAAAACTTGTTTAGTTGTTAATGTCAATGTAGTTATATTTTTATTATTGATAATAATTACATATTAGATAAAACTTAAAAGATGAATTATTTTTAATTAATTAAATTTATTTTAATCTCTTATATGATATTTATTATTAATTATTAGTAAAATT
>JANITX010000212.1:5215472-5225905 GCA_027564395.1 Erythroxylum ulei | reverse complement strand
TTTGTTTAGGGCTGGATCTTGCTTAAACGGATCTAAGTGAGATTGCCGTGCAAAGGGTGTGGGGAGAAACTTCGGGTAAAAGTTCGAGCCTCAAAGGTGACCTTTGTAACATTAGCCATAACACACGTTTTGCTCTTTTTGGCGGAAACTCTCAGCCACCGATAGCTTCCGGCTCAGTTTCACCTAAGTCCGACCGAGCAATGATTTTTTAAATTTCATCGACACATTATATGAAATTCAAGTAAATATATAAATAAAATTAACTGAAACGGAGTTTGATGTGCACCTAAACTCATAAGAATTAATAAAAAGTCTAATATTTATTAATTTTAATATCAATATAAGAATATAAATTTTGTTAAAAGAAATATATATGCTATTACCCTGTTTCCTTATTTATTACTAAATAATAAAAATGAAATTAATAGTTGATTTAAATTAACAAATATGTGAAACGGATTATGTCTAATATATACGTGTCTGTGTAAAAAATGAGAATCATTTAAAATATCTTTTATGATTTCTTATTAATAGTAAGATATTATATAGTTGATTTGTAATATTTAAATAATAAAAATATTTTTATTAAATTGTTATTTTAGTTAAATTAAGATATTTTTTATTAAATTTAAAGAAACTTTGTTTTAAGCTTATCAATTTGAGAATAAATGACCTCTATTTTTTTTCCTATCATGCCTATTTGTTCATTGTCCAATCCTAAGCCTGGCTGAAGCTCGATCAACTTGAGCCAAACTTACTAATTTTGAGCTTTTGGAATTGGTTTGAAAAGGTCCAATAGCATGCATTCTTATATCTAAATGATAAATGTTACAATCTTTCTAACTATATAAATGTGCGATTTAATTCATCTACTTTTGTATATTATTACCAATATTATATAATTTACATAATTGATTAAGATGAAGGGTAATATTTTAAACTAGACGTTTAAAAAACATCATCACTTGTAAATTTTAAAGTATATCACCATTTTAAATAACTTAAAATATAATAATACCTAATGTTTCAAAAGTTGAACTGAAAATTAAACCGTTAAGATAAGAGATTTAATATTTAAAATATTAAACTGTTATAAAATTAATTAAAAATTAAAAAAATGAAAATTTCTAAAATATAATTATAGAAGACAATTATTGATTTAAAGTATAATTTTAAAAAGAGACCGTTAAAAAAATTAATTATTTAATTTTAATTTATAAAAGATGGCCAATTATCAACTAATCGATTTTAGACGATATGAATTATTAAAATAAATAAATTAAAAATTAAAAATTTAATTGAAAAACTTGCGATTAAAAATTTTTATAATTAGATTGCAGATTTTTTAATGATTGATAATTCACAATTTCACAAAAAGCAAAAGTGAACCAGAACCTGCTGGACAAGAAAAAGACCAAACGGTCTATTTTGAGCCAGACAAAATCTAGGGGTCTCCGAGGTTGAAACGAAGACAAATCTGTGTCGCTAACTTGTGAGGCTAAACCAACCTCGAAAACGACGTCGTTCGGCTTTTTAAAACCATCAAAATCAAATCCACGGAGAGGGAAGAGGAACGAACCAAGCAGAGCCAGTAACTTACCAATTTCACTCAAAAAAGAAGAAACAAAAAGCGAAAGTTCAAATGAGTTGAAGGTGATGAGAGATTGTGGATTCTAGAAGAGAAGGAGAGTGAGAGAGCTTAGCGGTTAGTTCTTGTAATGGCAGAGCAGAGGAACAAGTGTAGCTGGGACGTGAGTGGCTTCGAGGCGAGGAAGTCATTGGCCGTGTCGGAGCCGGAGGACGACCACAAGGTGGCTCCGCCACTCGCGAGGCCCTATTCGATCTCTTCCACGGCGTCGGTTCTTCCTCCCGAGAATTCTGGCTTCTCCGAGCAAACTCTTGCCTTCAAAGTCCAGCGGTTGAAGGATAAAGTCAAGGTAAGCTCAGTGGTTAGTGATTTTAGGAAATGTGGGAAATTTTGAGTCGAGGGAGATGGTTACATAATCTTAAGTCGTACTTCTGTTATGGTACATTTATGTTTATTTTCAGATATCAGAAATCTTCTTAATACTTTTCCGGTGCAGTGTGTGAAAGAAGATTACATGGAGTTGAGACAAGAGGCAGGTGAACTGCAGAAGTATTCTAATGCAAAACTCGAGCGACTTACCCGCTGTTTAGGTGTTCTTGCTTCGAGCACTTTTAAGCTAGGTGAAAATTTTAGCTCTTTATTGAATATACTATATAGAACATTTCCAAACAAGCTCATTCTTCTGTTTGGCAATGTTAGTCATGTTGATTTTTTAGTTCAACAGATTGATTTTTTTAAAATTTTTTATTTTTAACAAGGCTTTTTGTGAGACTTTGCAACATCTGATTGATGATTTGCATATGTTACTGAAATCTCTAAAATTTTATGCATGTGTCTTTGTAGGTAGATTGTATAGCGTCTTCTTCACAAGCTTTTAAGGTCATATTCACTTGTTTCTTGTGTCTGAACCATTTAAATGCCAGATCAAGTTGCACTTGAAACTGAAGCTAGAATATCTCCGATGATCAATGAGAAGAGAAGATTGTTTAATGAATTGTTAACAGCCAAAGGTTGTACGAAAAACCTCTCTAGATTAAAAATTCTCTCTCTTTCTTTCTAATATATTTCAGAAAAGTTGTAAAATTGTCGCCCATTTTTTTCATGGTTTATTATCATATTATGCTCCACCGAGCTTATGAAATTTCTATTTTTGTTTGAAAAATATTTTTATTTTCAGGAAACATAAAAGTGTATTGTCGTGCTAGACCATTATTTGAGGATGAAGGCCCTTCTATTGCCGAGTTTCCCGATGACTGCACGATCCGTATAATTACTGCCAATGACACCCTTTCCAGTTCTAAAAAGGATTTTGAGTTTGATAGAGTTTTTGGGCCCCATGTTGGACAAGGTTTCACATTGGTGTTTTTATGTTTATTGTTGTTCTTTGTTGGTTCTCTGTCATATTATGTGCTAACAATGTTACATAATATGACATGAAGATAGGTTACGCAATGTGGCTTTTTACCTATACTTTTTTGGTCATGTAGCAAAGCATTGCAGCCTTCTTGCTTACGTTTTTTCCATTCCACGTATGTTTTGCAGCTGAACTATTTAGTGATGTCCAACCATTTGTGCAGTCATCATTGGACGGTTACAATGTTTCTATATTTGCTTATGGACAAACTGGCTCTGGAAAGACATACACTATGGTATTCTGAAAAGAAAAAGAGGAGAAATCTTTTTAAGTAGTCTGCACATAGTTTTCTTTGCATATATTTGATTTTATAGAATGATTTTTTAGTTTCTTAATGCATGCAGATGCAGCTTGGCCTGTGTTTCTTAGTGGACTTGTAAATAGTCTGAGATGTTCTAGTGCAAGATCTGAGAGTGATCTTTTTGATTTTTGTGCGTGCTAGATATCCTTTGGTAACTGGACCGACTAGCTATTTTATTGGAGTAAACAGTTTCACTGTCTGGTACACAGACCCTTTGGATAACTAAATTCTCCCCCTGGTTCATTTGAAAGTGTTTGAACCAAACATCTCACTAGATTACACAGGAACAAGTCGCTTTGATTCCTATCTGTCAGATGGTTTCTTGTGGCAGTTGAATGCTTTTTAGAATCTTTTTGTCTAGTCGGTGCTCTTTAATCACTCTTTTGTATGTTATAACATATATATGCATTAGTGTGCATGTAGTTTTATATGAACCAAGTTTGCATTATTTTGCATGTTGAATGGCTTTGCTAATGTGATTTCACTTTGCTCAGGAAGGATCTACTTATGATCGGGGTTTGTATGCTCGTTGCTTTGAGGAACTGTTAGACTTGGTTAACTCAGATTCAAATTCTGCTGCTCGATTCAGTTTCTCAGCTACAGTTTTTGAGTTCTACAAAGAACAGGTTTCATTTGTTCAATGTTTACACTTTCTTCCAATAAAGGGCAGTTTGTACTTGTACCTGAGCATGATTATCTTTTACTTATCTGATTGAGGTATTCTTTTCACTCTTATAGATACGGGATTTGTTGTCAGAGTCTGGACAGAATTTGCAAAAGATCAAAATGGGATCGACTGAATCTTTTGTAGAACTTGCACAAGAAAAAGTTGATAACCCGTTGGACTTCTCTAGAGTCTTGAAAAGTGCATTTCAGAGCCGAGGAAATGACTTGTCAAAGTCCAATGTTTCTCATTTGTATGTCCTTTATTCTCTTTGCCCCTGTAAGATATGAATGTTTGTTGTTAGAGTGCTGCCATGATTTTGTCTAATTAAATACAAAATGCCTGAAATTGTAAAAAACTATTTCACTTGATATTAAAGGTTTATAGAGCATCACCATGCGTCCACACCTAGGCCTCAGACATTATTTGAAGGTTTGGTTATTTTAACATGATACTAGACTCTACAATTTAAGAGGTTGAGTACAATGATAATATACAAAACTTTTAGCCAAATGGCTCTTTGTCAGGGGTAGATATGGTTGAATATATAATTGAAGGTTTGATTATTTTAACGTGATACTAGACTCTACAATTTAAGAGGTCAAGTACAGTGATCATATACAAAACTTTCAGCCAAATGGCTCTTTGTCAGGGGTAGATATGGTTGAATATATAATTGAAGGTTTGGTTATTTTAACATGATACTAGATTCTACAATTTAAGAGGTCAAGTACAGTGATCATATACAAAACTTTTAGCCAAATGACTCATTGTCAGGGGTATATATGGTTGAATATATGATTGAATCTGCAACCTATAATGAAAGATAAGTGGTGGAATGAAATGAATAATAATAGGCAAAGAAAGGATAAAGTTCAAAATATGTTCTAAGGATACCTAGCCATTGTGTCCATTGTCCCTTTTCTGTTTCATTAGGGTCTATGAACTTGATAATTGTCATAGGAAACTATCTTTGTGAAGTTCGAATCAGGATTGAATCTTGATTTGGAGATGCATATGTGATGTCTTTGCTTTGTATTGCAATGCATAAATATGCAGTTCAAATGACTGATATTTCTCACTACCAATGACTAGCATACAGTAAATTTATGGCACATAGGGCATGAGCTGAAAAAATTAAAGATGGAATTAAGAGGCTTGGTACTCATCTTTTGAAATTATTTCCCATAGTAGAAAAATTCAGAGCACCATTGTTACATATACACATGATTCAGTCTTATAACAGGGCATTCTATGTGATCCTATTTTTACTACAACTTTCATCAAATTTATCTTAGTGATACAAAGTTTATATCTACGATTCATACTTTTTCTTGTTCCCATTGTAGGATTGTCACAATTCATATATTTTATAACAATTTGATCAGTGGAGAAAACTTTTATAGCAAGCTTTCTTTTGTTGATCTTGCTGGAAGCGAAGGTTTAATTACAGAAGATGATAGTGGAGAACGCGTGACAGATTTGCTACATGTGATGAAATCGCTTTCAGCGTATGTTTCCGTTGGCACTTTCTGTTAATTTTTAACCTGTTATTTGTGTAGTGGTTATCATCTAGATGGTCATTTCATTACAGTTGTACAAGAAGTTTTGGGTATATAAGTGAGAGGGCAGGCCTTATGGCAATTATTCTCTATTGATTGGAATTTCCTGCCTGTTGTGTGCATGGAGAAGAGAAGTTTGGGACAATATTATTAGCACTTATTCAGTGACACCAGTAATAAATTGAGAATCAGTAGTATTTTACGGCATACTTCAGTCATTGGTACATGATCTCAATACAACCTATGTCTCAAATGTAGGTTGGGCGATGTTTTATATTCGTTGACTTCAAAGAAGGAAGTTGTTCCATATGGAAATTCAATGCTAACAAATATCCTTGCGGACTCTGTAGGTATTGTATTTCTTCTTCTTTTCTGCACTTGGTTAGGCTGCATAATTTCAAAACCAATTTTCAGTGTATGCCTTTCCCATTGCAGTCTTGTTACAGCTGATTTTGTAGAATTTATGAGCATTTCAGAATCTCAAGTAGATTATGCCTAAATTGGTGATCATTGAGCAAATTCAGTTACATATTGTTCTCTTTCAAGTAGATGGCTGCATTATGTGTATTGTTTGGCGTAATGTACCTTGCAAGTTGAAGAAACTAATAAACGGAACTATCATTCTTTGTTATCATGCTGCCTGCTTTGCTCATTGATTTCCTCTCTTATCAGTCTTGAGTGCTTTTACGATGTTTCTTTTAGGGGGAAGCTCAAAGACTTTGATGATACTCAACGTGTGTCCAAATGCTGCAAGTTTGTCTGAGACGTTGTCCTCCCTCAAATTTTGTGCCAGGGCTAGAAATGCTTCATTGAGCCTTCAAAATCATGATACAATTAAGAAGTGGAGAGATGTAGTAAGTATCTATCTTTCTATATGATTTCGGAAGTAATTCCTTCAATTTGCTCAGAAAATATTCCTTCTAGCTACCACTTTGTTGTCAATGACTACCCTTTCTGCAAGGGAAGCTTAAGGAAGTAGTGACCTTGTTGGGGAATGTACTTGGTGCAAAACAAGCTTATGCCAGCAAAATCCTTCTTGTGAAATTTGGAGAAGTTAGTGCATTGTAGATCATTGAATTTAAATTGGGTTATTATGTATAGAATTGGAGATAAGTTTCAAGACTTAAAATTCATGAGGATGATTATGAAAAATAGAGATGATAGTTTGAGTAAGGTTCATTAAGCTTTCGTTATGTTTTTTGATTTACTGCTATTATTTGTTTAAAGATAAAACATGTGAGGTCACGCTATGTGATAATTGTAAAGTCATTCTTGTAATTGATGAATGTAGCTAGTTTGGAACATGCCCATTCAGTAGTTGTAATGATTCTTGTAGGCAAATGACGTACGGAAATACTTGTATGAGAAGGAAAAGGAAATTCATGATCTAAAACAAGAGGTTTTAGGACTGAAGGAAGCAATTAAAGACGCAAACGATCAATGCATCCTCCTCTTCAATGAAGTTCAGAATGCTTGGAAAGTTTCTTTCACACTGCAGTCAGATTTAAAGGTTTTTTTAACTTCAAGTTTGGTCTACTGTCTAATTCTCTAATGAGCTAAGGAGTTACTGTCATTTTCTTGGTTCTTTTTTGCTCTGGAGTGTCCTTTCTTCCATTCTTCATCTTTACCAAAAATAGAAATCAGAATAGAAAACTTCCTAGTTTACAAATGTATTTCTATATGCATTGAGTGAACAACAATCTATTTTTGACATATATATTAATTGTTGCATGTGTGTGGGTGTGTTTATTCCTTGTCCACTTCAGGAAAACTTGAATTTAAGTTACTTCTTTACTTTTACTTGATGCAGTCTGAGAATGTTATGCTTGCGGACACGCTTAAGGTAGAAAAGGAACAAAATGCTCAACTTCGAAATCAATTGGTACAATTATCACAGACGGAGCAGGAACGAACGTTTCAGATTCAACAACAAAATTCCACAATTCAGACATTGCAGGTTGTTTATACTTAAATCTCAATACTTCAACAACATGAATATTTGTCAGGTTCTGATGTTATGTTGCCTGCCAATGAGTAGAGAGTTCATCCATTGCATATATGTGGACTGTGAATCATTTGACAACTTCTTGAATAGTTGTTCATTGTGGGTCCGGTGTAAACTGCTTTGGAAGCATTATCATTATTGAACAGAGCAGGCATTTTCACTTTTAAATCATATATTCTTGATTTCAAAGCTCTACCATGTTCAATATCTTTCAGAATCATTGTCTTGGCCTTTCTATCACTTATTCCAGGGAAACTATGACCTTCCTTTCCTAGATAAAATCACATTCCTCTGATATTGTTCTACTGGTCATTGAATTTCTATTCATGTTTTAATCATTACGCTAGCCTTCACTTTCTGTTGTAGGCCAAGATTAAAAGCTTGGAAGTTTAACTCAGTGAAGCCTCTGGTCAAGAAAAGTTAAATGTTGGTTCAGATTCATCTTTTGGAACTTCATTTCCCAAGGGAAATGGGGATGGAGATACTTCAGCAGTAACCAAGAAACTTGAAGAACTAAAAAGACGTGATACTCTCATTGAGGTCTGCTACACTTTGCAAACCATTAAGCTAAGTAATCTTGCATAATAGGAATAACTCACTTGAATATGAAATTAGGGGGGTCGAGTTTCTTTCTTAACAATTCTACATGCTAACCTGAAAAAAATGAGGATATCTAAGAGCGCTACCATGTTTCTGCCTTTCTATAACATAGAAGATAGGATCATTTGAGCGACAAGGCCTTTTGATAAAAGATATGATTTTACGGTTATGTTCTATTTTAACAAACTAAAGATGAGTTATTGATCTGAAGAAGAGATTTGTAGTTTTTCAATTATGACCTATTTTTCTTAATCTACTATATAGTTCAACATGTTTCACTTATGTAGATACATACAGAACCACATTTCATGTATCACTTCTACTAGTCCCACTACTTATTGTATATATAAGTGAAACTTAATTTTCTGTGTATGACACATGCAGGTCCACTGATTTTTTTTCCTTATTTCCTGTGTGCAGAGATTACATGAAGAAAATGAAAATTTGTTTGATAGATTAACAGAAAAAGCATCATCAACTGGATCTCCACAGGTTCTCTTTTCATCTGACGAACATTTCTGAAGAATTTTGATACTTCACTTTCAATTCATTGTCACTATTATGTGCTTGTCATCGAAAAAAACAGTGTAAAACTTATATTAGGATATCATTGGCAAGACTTTTGAACCCTTCTTGGATAGAAACTTGTGTGTAGAGTAGCAAAGGTTCCAAGTTTTTTTCACTTTATTTCAAGAATATTGGACTTTATTTGAAATTTTGATGTTATGTATGTATTGTCATGATATTTTTTTTCTCTCTCAGGTTTTTGCTATAGAGCTTTTTAATAGATTTTGTCAATATTGAATTTCACAGGCATGTAGATATATGCAAAACATTTCGGTACAATTTTAAGAATTTTGTATCTTTTTATGATGTTGACTGGTAAAGTGATAATGGCATATTCACCATTGTGTTTTTCATTATGTTTGCTATATGTTCTAATGCTACCATTTCATGGACTTAATAGGGCTTACAATGTTGGGGTTGCTTTTCTATTGTCTTTCTTAATTGTTCATTGCTGTTAGAATGGCTTCTTGACATGATATTGGAGCCTTATACGACTGTGACTTCTCGAGTTCAAGTTGTCATTGCCTCCATTTTTGATATTTGTGATGTATTTTTGTGTGTTATAGAATGGTATTTGTACCATTTATTGAGCCTCATTCAACAGCTTAAGGTTTTGGGTTGAATGGTTTCTTGATTTTACAAGCCATAAAAGTAAGCAATACAAGATTATACTAATACTAAAGAATAACACCTTCCACTACAAGATACTTTATACAGAGGAACCGTGGCTTAATAATACTAATTTTTTTTTAACTTTGTTAACTTCTTTTTAGCTTTCCAGTCCGTTAGTTAAAGGAATGACAATTGCTAGGGATCTAGGAAGGTGATGTCATTTTGAAACAAAGTACTTATCATTTAACGTTTTGTGTTTTCCCTTTTATCCTTCTTATTTAGTACTTATCATTCCCTTTAGTTGTTCACTCAATGCATATACTTTATGATTTATTTTCTTACTCAAGGCTTTGGGAGACTTGACATGTCCTGGATACTTTATCTTGTTAGAAGTTTATACGTATTTAACAAGGATATATTATTTACCAGCATTTGATTTAAATGCTTTTGCTGTTTAAAATTCTTTGCCAATTTGTAGTTACATCTAGGTTTTAAATATTTTGAAAGTTGTCTCCTTAATGTAACTTTGTTGGTTTGACTGTGACAATCTTCTTGAGTTTGGTTCTTGTTTTTAAAAGTGTCCATAATGAGCTTCGACGTCCTTGCAACATCTTTTAGATGTTTCTATATGATTGATTTTGGTTTTTAGTTTCCTTTACCAGCATTGGCCGATAAACCTGGAGATGTATGCTTTGGCTACTGTTACATGGAGTTTGGAGGTGCCAACATGGAGAATTTCGGCAATCAAGCAAAATGGGAAATTCTGTTACACAATTATGCTGATGTACTCTACGTCAACTCTTGGCAGGTGCTTTATTATTTCTTTCTTTTCTAAATCTATTGGATTTAAGATAAATATTTTGTGCCAATCCTACATGAAGCTTCTGTCATTATTGAAGTATCTAGCTTTGATAGTGTATTGGTAGGTGTTTATCTCTGTTAGTCTTCTTTTCGTTACCTTCTATCGTTTCGCAATTTTCTTTTGTAGGTGAAAAGATACATTGATGCCTATTCAGCCTCTTCAGTCGTTGGGTTTTCTAGTGAAGATTTGTTATACATATCAGATGTATATGATAAGGCATTAGTGATAAATTTATTGTAACATATATTCTTTATTTAG
>JANITX010000212.1:5200264-5215372 GCA_027564395.1 Erythroxylum ulei | reverse complement strand
TTTTCTTATAAAATATTCAAACTACATATATTGATAATCCAAAAGAAATATTTTACATATCATAGATATTTGGTATACTTAACTTTGAAATTTCATCAAAAAAATCAAAATAATTAAATGTTGAAATATAATAAAAATCTTGTTCCAAAATACTAAGAAAAACTCTTAACTTATTGAAAATTAAAAACAAAGTTCTTGCTAATGCTCAATCATTGTCATCATTACCTTCCTCATCCTCACTTACTGAATTTGTTTCATTATCATTTATAAAAATATCTTCATCACAATCAGTTTCGTCATCTTCTCCAGCACTTATAGTATCAATATCCATTCATTCATTTTAGTAACATTTTTAGGTTTATTTATTTATTTTTATTAAATTTATTACTTATTTTATTTTTCTTATTTCTTCGTAAAAAACTTGAGTTTCGCTTCAAATTAGACCCAAAAATTTATTCACGGGCATGGCCTAAGTGGAAACAAGGTAAAAGAGAGCAAAATGACGGCGGACCCAAAAACGCCATCATCAAAAGGTCCAAAACGCAGGCAATATAAGCAGGAAACGACAGCAGAAGGAAGGAAGCAAACAAATTTTGCTACGTTTGCAAGAGTGGTGAGGGTTTTAATGAGAGTAAACCAGAAAGACGAGACTGAGCTCCATAATGGCTTCTGCCTCATCCTCAGCTACAATACTTTCTCTCTCCAAATCTCTCACCGCTCAATGCCAACTCTCTTCCCAAAGGGCCCCATTTTCTCTTGTCAAACCTTTTTCATTCTCCAAACCCGATTTTGGTTCTCTCTCCAGATCCCTTAATTTTAGCCTTTGTCATTTTCCATCCACAAGACCTTCATTTTTTCAACCTTCTAAATTCTTCGAGTCAGAAGCGATCATCGTTGAAACAAAACCTGCGACAACGGTGGGTACGACCGAAGTGGAACCGAAGCCGGAGGCAGCACAGACTGTTGAAGTTTCAAAGGAGGAGCCCAAGCGTGAGGAGGTTTTTGTTGTTGTTATGGTTGGGGGTCGTCAATATATTGTTATTCCTAGTCGATTTCTCTATGTTCAGAGGCTAAAAGGCGTAAAAGTCAATGACGAGAGAGAGATAGATGCTACGAAACACACTGTATGGAATGCTTGTGGAATAGTCATTAACATATAACCCAGTTTGCGTTTGGTTGTGTTTGATTTTTTCTTTAATTTGTTTCGGTGCTTCTTTAACAACTGGGTATTTAGGGTTTTGACGAATTTCGCTTAAGTTAAAAACCCTGAGAATTCTTTTCAAACGCCATAACTTTAATGCTAGGTGAAAATGTTATAATGATGGGTATTCAATTGTCCTGTATGTTTACAAATGTGGTGGTGATGCATTGAGTTCAAATATTCTAATCCTCTTTCTGCCTTTGTTTAATTTAGGGTCTAAATTTAATTCGAATGTCTTGGCCATATGATTCTTTGATGTTGTTATTTTTCATATGCTTTTGTTGGTTATGAGTTTTACAATGAATTGGGGTCATTGATCTGGAATGGATTGAGTTCATTTGTCTTATATCGATGGCTTATTGTTAGTATTGAATTGTTTGTTTGAAGTTTTGTGAGATCTTTTTGTTCTGGTTGTTGGTAGATGATTTTTTTTTAGGTCTTTGATAGCAGAAATATTGGGATTTTGGGTTTGCTAGACAAATAAAGTGTTTGGGTGGAGGAACAGTTGCTAGTTCCTTCTTCCCTAATGAATCTGTTGTCCCTGATATATAATAATTTCTTCACCAACTTTTACTTTACCTTTTTTCCTTTAAGAGCTCTTTCTTTTTTGTGTCTTAGTAGTGGAATAGAAATAACTTAAAAGCAAATTTAAGATTTTCCTTTTTTTAATTGTTTCACTGTGTGTATGTTTGCATATATCTAATGTTGTATTTGTTTTTTATGGGGCCTTTTTCTGTGTTAATTGATCTAAAATCATTTATACATATTGATCATATTGTAAAATAATCAGCTTATTAGGTACTAGTAGATTTGGACACTATCAGGTATATCCTTTGATTATATTTTATCATTTGATTATATTTTAATTTTAATTTATTTATGCATTTATTGTATTTTTATTTCCATAAGTATTTAGAATGCCAATTTTTACTTATTTACTCTTTAAGTTAGTGAAGCCTCTAGTCAAGAAAAGTCAATGTTGGTTCAGATTCATCTTCTGGAATTTCATTTCCTAAGGGACATGGGGATGGAGATACTTCAGCAGTAACCAAGAAACTTGAAGAAGAACTAAAAAGACGTGATACTCTCATTGAGGTCTGCTACACTTTGCAAACCATTAAGGTAAGTAATCTTGCATAACAGGAATAACTCACTTGAACATGAAATTAGGGGGCCTGAGTTTCTTTCTTAACAATTCCACATGCTAACCTGAAAAAATGAGGATATCTAAGAGCACTACCATGTTTCTGCCTTTCTCTAACATAGAAGATAGGATCATTTGAGCTACTACAAGGCCTTTAGATAAAAGATATGATTTCACGGTTATGTTCTCTTTTAACAAACTAAAGATGAGCTGTTGATCTGAAGATGAGATGTGTAGTTTTTCAATTATGCCCTATTTTTTCAACAAATAAACTTTGTGTTACTTGGTGATGATGTTCTATTTACTATCTTATGGTAACAAAAGACATTTCTGCAGTAATTATGTTGATCATCATGTTAGTACAAAGGAGCAAATCACTCTCCAAGACAATATGGAACCTGTGGTTTACTCTTCATCAAGATTTGGTCTGGATGGTGAGTAAATTTATTTAAAATATATTGTATTGACTTGCCTATGCAATGGTGGTAAACGTTGCTAATTGTTTTTTAACGTATGATTTATCTTAGAACGATTTGGTGATGGTGACACTTCTCAAGTTGGTTTAGAGCTGGAATAAGTAGATATCTCATGCTTGCATGCGAGTTTCTATGAAGCCAGGTTGGGAACAAGATTACTAGATTGAACGTGTATCAAGTCTTACTAAAATTGCTGCTCTTTTCTTAATATTTGCACGGCTTCACCGACATTATATATTTAGGATGAGTGGTATTGGCCATTGCTTTCCCCCAGTTTGCAGCTGGTCTTAAATCTGAAGATCCTATATCTACTTGTATTTAACCAACCTGCTACTGTACATTGTCACTTTCTTGTGTCAAGGTCACATATAGTTTATTTTTCATTTGCATGTGAGTTATTTTCTTAAACTAGCGACGATTCTTTTGTGTTTTATTGTATGCCAACAGGACCTATTTCTTGACAAGGTTGCAGCCACAGGGCTTGGTGGAATTCCAGGGTATGTTCTTCCTTATATGCCTTCTACCAATTTGCTCACCTTCTAAACTTTTTCTTATTTATGTGTTCTGTGTGCTAGTGCATATGCTTGTGAATTGATTTTTTGGCATGTAAGTAAGAATGATTAAGATTTTAGTTCTTTATCTATATTTTTACACCTTTGGCAACAAATCCTTATATGTAACTAGATATACAAGACTCTTACATTATTTTTCTGTCAATTACTTCCTTACTTCATTTCCAACCTAATTGCCATCCTTTGAGTATTTGTTATACCTAACAAGTCTTTATAATATTGAATTACATGTTCTTTAATCTTTCCTTCTTCCATAATTTTGATACCTTCAGCATCTAGCAATATATACATCTTACTAGACTTCCTTCTACTAGCTAATGATGCATAACAGAAAGCACAATTGTTGTCACCACATTGGAGCTACTTATTATTTAACTTATTGATTTAGTTGTGCTTTCAAAAGCTTGCTTTCTTAGACTAGCTTATCAATGGTCACCATTTCTTTAGCTTTCAACTCTTGATTATGCTTGTTATATGAAAGAAACAATTGAATCTCTTTAAGGGGTTTGTTGTCATATATTTTCTCTCCTGTAATTTATTAAATTGCTCTTTATTCAGTTTTAAAAAATTTAGGTATAAGCTTTTTCAACCATTGGTAAGCTTGTACATAGCACAATCCTTAATATCATGTCTTTATATGTCGACAACTATCCTCTAAAGCTCTTCATCCTTAACCTAAACATTTTTGAACCTAAAAGGGATCCTTTCCAAATCTGTTCTCCTATTAAAGTGTAGGATAATAGGTCGTTGATCTAAGAGGCATGAAGTATCAAACACATCAAAATAATTTTTGAAGTGTTCAAGCCAATTTTCGTTAAATATAACTTTATCCAATATGTAGTATATATGTCTATTAGACCAGGTAATGGGTTATCCATAAAATATTAAGTTCTTTATTTGCTACTTTTGTTAAACCACAATAGACAATTTATGTGTTTCAGTTTAGGGATTATTGACTTTAGGGTTAGTGATTTGAGGATTTTTAGTTTATAGGCTTAAAGTATTTTCTCTATATTTTAATTAATATATTTATAATTTTACACATTATTTTAATCTAATCAGAAGTTTCATATCATTTGGGTAGGACCTAGGTAAACAAGAGAACTAAATGAGTCCACCTGGCTTACACATTAAAGAAAGTGGAATCGAAGTTAAGTATACTAAACAATTTAGTCAAAAAGAGGGCTAATGTTTAACATTTTGATAATAATAATGACTTATTTGTTAACAATAGAACATTAAGGATATATTTGTCAAAATAGAGAAATGTTAGTTTTTCTTAACCTACTATATAGTTCAACATGTTTCACTTATGTAGATACATACAGAACCACATTTCATGTATCACTTCTGTTGGTCCCACTACTTATTGTATATATAAGTGAAAATTAAGTTTCTGTGTATGACGCATGTAGGGCCACTGATTTTTTTTCCTTATTTCCTGTGTGCAGAGATTACATGAAGAAAATGAAAAATTGTTTGATAGATTAACAGAAAAAGCATCATCAACTGGATCTCCACAGGTTCTTTGTTCATCTGACGAGCATTTCTGAATAATGTTGATACTTCAGTTTCAATTCATTGTCACTATTGTGTGCTTGTCACCGAAAAACAGTGTTAAAGCTTATATTAGGATATCATTGGCAAGACTTTTGAGGCCTTCTTGGATAGAAACTTGTGTGTTGAGTAGCAAAGGTTCCGAGTTTTTTCACTTTATTTCAAGAATATTGGTCTTTAGGTTCTACTCTTTTCCATTATAAAAGATCCTGTGTATTGGAACTTAGAGATCATTTATGTTGATCCAAGTTAGTTGAAATGTTGATGTTGTGTATGTATTGTCATGATATTTTTCGTCTCTCTCAGTTGTTTGCTTTAGAGCTTTTTAACAGATTTTGTCAAATATTGAATTTCATAGGCGTGTAGATATATGCAAAACATTTCGGTACAATTTTAAGAAGTTTGTATCTTTTTCTGATGTTGACTGGTAAAGTGATAATGGCATATTCACCATTGTATTTTTCATTAAGTTTGCTATATGTTCTAATGCTACCATTTCATGGACTTAATAGGGCTTGCAATGTTGGGGTTGCTTTTATATTGTCTGTCTTAATTGTTTATTGCTGTTAGAATGGCTTCTTGACATGATATTGGAGCCTTGTACGACTGTGACTTCTCGAGTTCAAGTTGCCATTGCCTCCATTTCTGATATTTGTGATGTATTTTGGTGTGTTATAGAATGATATTTGTACCATTTATTGAGCCTCATTCAACAGCTTAAGGTTTTGGGTCGAATGGTTTCTTGATTTTACAAGCCACAAAAGGAGGCAATACAAGATTATACTAATACTAAAGAATAACACCCTTCCACTACAAGATACTTTATATAGAGGAACCATGGCTTAATAATACTAATTTTTTAACTTTTTTAACTTCTTTTCAGCTCTCCAATCCGTTACTTAAAGGAATGACCAATGCTAGGGATCTAGGAAGGTGATGTCATTTTGAAACAAATAGTACTTATTTAACGTCTTGTGTTTCCCTTTTATCCTTCTTATGCTGACAGCTGCTTATTTAACTTGCAGGACTGAAGGCAATAATAAAGGGCTTCCAATAGATGTTGTTCCATTTTCAACTGATAACGCTGATGGAACAATAGCCTTGGTTAAATCAGGTACTGAGAAAGTTAAAACCACGCCCGCGGGAGAATATCTTACAGCTTCTCTAAATGATTTTGATCCTGAACAATATGATGGACTTGCTGCCATTTCAGATGGAGCAAACAAACTTTTGATGCTGGTAAATGTTTGTAATTGTTAGTTAATTTTCCTGTATTGAACATTATTTTCTGTTCTCTTCAGCTGAATATCAATATTGGCCTCACCATGTATTTGCTGATTTGAACTGTATGTCAGTTACCCCTTTGTGGATGTGAAACATGTTAAATTAAGTTCCTTTTCTTTTTTCTTTTGAAAAGAATGAGTTTGAAGCATGATTAGACAGTACCTTGATAACAAATTTTCTGATTTTTTAACAAGACTGGGACGAATAATTACAGGTTCTAGCCGCTGTGATTAAAGCAGGTGCTTCTAGGGAGCATGAAATACTTGCTGAAATTAGAGATGCTGTGTTCTCTTTTATTCGTAAAATGGAACCAAGAAGGGTAATGGACACCATGCTTGTTTCTCGTGTCAGAATCTTGTATATAAGATCCTTACTTGCTAGATCTCCAGAGCTGCAGTCCATCAAGGTAATGATCATTGGTTGCTTTCTTCATTCGGATTCGGTTAATCTGCTGAGCATGTATACTGTGCCTTTGTTGTGATTTGACTGTTTTGTCCATTCTCTCCTTCACTTTATAGGTTCCTTCTGTAGAATGCTATTTAGATAAGGCTAATACTGGACATAGTAGAAGCACCAGCCGAGGTAGCAGTCCTGGAAGATCCCCTGTGCGTTACATAAATGATCAAATTCAGGGATTTAAAGTGAATATAAAGCCAGAAAAAAAATCTAGGTTGTCATCAGTGGTTCTGAGAATGAGAGGAATTGATCAGGTACCCACTATTGTGTTCTGCTTTTCATGTCATTATTTTGAAGATAGAATGCTCATACTGACCATAAGTTCTAAAGTGGTTTAAAGAAGAGGCAAGATCGATAAACAACTGACCAGTTTTAACAATGATCTGACTCCCCAGATTGCATATACTAGCCACGTGAGTACTTGTATGCACATTTTCCCCCTCCTCTTCACACATACCACAAAATGCATGCACATGCAGAGACATCCCTATAAGTTATGGAAAATGCAAGTAAAGGGAATCGTGTTCATTGTGTGTGGACAGAGCTCCGTGTAAGCCTAGACAATAATGAAGAATGAAAATACAAAATGTGGGGATGTTTTAATCTTTCTTAATTATAATTTTAAACGAAATGAATGTGAAATTTCTTTCATGCTCTCTTGAAGTGTATTTTTGATTGTCCGACTAATGCTTCATGTTCTTATATGTTATCAAATCCTGCAATCTTCTGATTACAGTAAGGAATATTTACAAGATGCAAATGGATTCTTAAAACCCTCAAGTTTTACGATGATGCATGCAGGACTCATGCAGGCAGCAAGTTACTGGTGGAAAATTGAGGGAAATACAAGAGGAGGCAAAAAGTTTTGCCATAGGAAATAAGGCCCTTGCTTCTCTCTTTGTTCATACTCCAGCTGGTGAGCTGCAGAGACAAATTAGGTCCTGGATTGCAGAGAACTTTGAATTTCTTTCAGTTACTGGAGATGATGCATCTGGGGGAACCACTGGTCAATTAGAACTACTTTCAACCGCAATTATGGATGGTTGGATGGCTGGGCTTGGTACTGCAGTGCCTCCTATCACAGATGCTCTTGGTCAGCTGTTATCTGAGTATGCAAAGCGGGTATATTCTTCTCAGTTGCAACACTTAAAGGTATGCCACTTCATTGTTTGCGAGTGGATGATAAGTAGCTTTCCAATGAACAAGTTAAGGTTACGTTTCTATGTGTTTTTGATGTGAGGATCGAATATTTTATTCTCTATATGGTCAATAACCTTCCTTTAAACTCATTGTACATTACTACCTTGATTAGCATCTTTGTGTGTGTCTGTTATTTTTATATTTTTTCATATTCCTTGTTTTATTAGTGAGCTCCTTTTTGGTTGATATTACATGGGGGCATTTTTTCATATTCCTTGTTTTTTCAATAACCATTCGTGGTAATGTTGTGTTTTTGCTTATTCCATCCGCCTTCTTTGAAAAGCCACTTTACTAGAGGAGTTTGTATTATTCTGATAGAAACTTGATCGTAGAAGCAAACTTGCAAAACTCCCTTCTTGTGTCAGAACTGTTGGTGTTAGGAAGAAGTGGTCAATCTTGCAGGATTGATATAATTTGTATAACTCAGAAATATAAAAAATGGTTAATGATCATGGTCTAAATTCTTCTGGAGATGTGTCAGTCTCTGCATCTGTTATGTGCCCGTGCTTGGGATCGAGTCCAAGGACGATTCTCAGGAAAGTTAATCTCTTTTCCCTTATTTATGTTGGTCCCCTTCCTTGCAGAACCTATTTTTGGTGATGAAAAACTGGCAGCACTTGTCAAAGACAAGGTTTGCCGAGATTGGGCTAAATTACTCTACTCCTAATTAGCTAATTTTTATGATAACTTCTTCCTTTTTTTATTGCATAACGTAATAGCATTATATAGGCAAAGACACATAAAAGTTCCACCTAAACTAGGACTCCTAGAAAAACTCCTATTAAAGCTGTTTTAGGACTCTTAAAAAGACTCCTATTCAAGCTGTTTTTATTAACATAACTATAACAGAAACTAGTGCAGAAATAGTAGACTCCTACAAAAAATAAAATACTCCTCTAATAGACTCCTAATAAGACAATCCTCTTTGCAAGTAGTAGGTTCTTTCCACAATGCATCCATATCAGCATCTTGCTACCTTAAGTAGGTGCTAATATTGTGATTACTAATACTGAGAATGATTAACATATCTGTATTACCAAAGTTGAGAGTATATATGAAAGCATATTTGATTGAAGTACAGTTAATTTGAATGGCTATATATGGTAAGTTATCCATTACCACCTTGGTACTCTGTCACTTAGTCTTCATGCCCTCAAATATTTTACTTCCCATTTGCCTGAGCTCTTAATTTTGCTGCTGAAAGTTATTACAATCTTTTTAAAGAATCTAAGAGCTCCTATAACAAATATGTTACCTAATATATCATTCTGGTTAGCATGCATAGTTAGAAGAGCATTCTACATCTTTAAATTCACGTTTCAAAAGTTCCCTTTAGCACTCTACTTTATCCTTTATTTACTGCCTGTAACATGCACTTTTTCTACAAGGTTCTACCTACAAAACTGAAATTGACTAATTAGATACTAACCTGCATTTACGTCATTCTCTTTGAATGTACAGTTCTGCACTCTTAGAATCTGTTTTGAGATTCTAAGCATGTCTGATTTCTCTTTGTACTGCCGCTTTTATTTTTATCAGGATATTGCTGGGACATTAGCCACGGAGGAAGCAGGAGATGCAACCCAGGTTTCTAAACTGCGTTCTGCTCTCGAGTCTGTTGATCATAGGAGAAGAAAGGTAATTTTCCTGACCAGTATGTTTTCCCTCTGCTCTTGAGTTTGTTATAGATGCCTCGCTTGTTACAAGGAGTCTATTTTCCAATCAATATGCAATGGTAGTTATTCGTGCTTCATGGTTGATTGAACTGCTGTCATTCTTTGGTCTGTTTGAGTTATCGAGAATGAGAATATTTGAATGATGTGATTTAATTTCCCAGCTGAGGTCGTAAAATGCTCAATGCTAATGGATATGGAAGATTGGGATGCTTATGCGATCCATATGTCAACGAAACCTTATGCGATCCATATGTCAACGAAACCTTCTGTCAAATAGTTATTTATTTAGGATGAAATGTTTGTTACTTGTGCAATTTATAGTTTTCTTTGGAATGGATGTTTGAAAATGGGAGTTCTATTTCATTTTTTTGTTTTCTTCTTCTACATAGCCTTTCGAGGCAGGGTAAAATTTGGGACTAGAACCATGTGCAATAGTACCTAGATTTAAATGTTCGCGGGATAATTACTTTGGCCATGAAATTTGAACTAGAATCATCATGGAATTTGAAGTATCATGTTGCTGTTGATATTATGTGTTTGAGAAAGGTTATGAACCAAGTATGATTCTGCTGTATGGTTATTGAGTCCTCGGTACATTTTTTTCTTTCACTCGAAGTCTTTCTCATATTGATGTCGCTTTGCGAAGTGTATATCTTTTTGTAATAATCCTGTGCCATTTATTTTTGTTATATCTTGATGCAATTAATTTATGCTGTTAGATTTTGCAACAAATGCGAATTGATGTAGCCTTATTGACATTGGATGATGGTGTTTCACCCATTCAAAATCCTCCAACTGCTGCAGAAGATGCGCGATTAGCATCTCTAATTTCCCTTGATGGCATATTGAGGCAAGTCAAGGTTTGTACCTGTAAACGAAACTGATCTTATAGTATGTTGAAATTGAAAGGAAAACATGAAGCAGTGATGTACTTGGTGTTTTGAACAGGATATACTGAGGCAATCTTCTGTAAAAATGCTGCGTAAGTCTAAGAAGAAAGCATTGCTTGCATCTCTAGATGAACTAGGGGAACGGATGCCTTCTCTTCTTGAGATCGATCATCCATGTGCCCAAAGGCAAATTGCTGATGCTCGTCTGGTAGTCCAGGTAGATGAAGTTTGATATGGTTTTTTCTTTTTCTTTTGCTGCTTTTATGTCAGGTAGACATTTTTTATCATAAGATCAAGTTTCTTGTTCGGTGGGCCGAGAAATATGCAGAATATGATAAATATGCAACGTGCCTGTCTACTTGGTTTAAGAGGATCCAGTTGGGGAAGACCAATTCCTTTTTGTTTTGATCTGTCAAGACCAGGGAAAGTGTTATTGTCGGATGATAAGGAACCTTTTTTTCATTGCATTTGAACGAGAAACTTCTGTCCAATTTCAAACTTGATTGTAGCTCAGTTATCTTGTTTAGACCTAATCCTTCACTCTGTTGACGCTGCAGCTGATTCCTGAAGAAGATGACGACCTTCATGACCTGGCACAAATGCAGAGATCACTTACAGATTTGGGTTTGAGTACTGAAACTGATGTGGCACAGTGGAACGTTCTGCAGTTTAATACAGGCTCAACAAGTCCGTTTATCATCAAGTGTGGAGCAAACTCAAATTCTGAACTTGTAATTAAGGCCGATGCAAGGGTTCAGGAGCCTAAAGGTGGTGAAATTCTGAGGGTTGTTCCAAGACCATCTGTTTTGGAAAATTTGAACTTGGAAGAAATGAAACGAGTATTGTCGCAACTTCCTGAAGCTGTAAGTTTACTTGCCCTGGCAAGGACTGCAGATGGTACACGAGCTCGGTATTCTAGATTGTACAGGACTCTAACAATGAAGGTTCCATCACTGAGGGATCTAATCGGTGAGCTTGAGAAGGGGGGAATACTGAAAGATGTGAAGTAATGAGTTCCAAGCCTGCAAAATATCATATCCTTCTGTAATATGTATTGTGTGTTCATAATATTCTTTCGGGTGGGAAGGTAGTACGAGCTAGGATTTTCTGAGCTCAAACAAACAATTTTTTTGTATCATATTTTGCTATTTATTTGAGCCGAGGAAATCTGCATTTAAATCTTCAACCCAGTTGCAATGTAATCTACACATGAGTTTGCTTAGTTCCTAGCTTCTTCATCTAACTAGCAATTTTCTCTAACATGTTTCATTATTCAATTCATTGGCCAATGCCATTTTCTAATAGGAAGAATCCCAGAAACCATTTGTTATTTGTTGATAATCTCATGTGCAAGTTTTTCTTTTCTTATGCCGCATTCATTTTCTGGGACTAATAAGAGGAAACATGGTCTGTAACATCACCAGGGTGATAGATGCATGGTGGCAACAATTGCACAACTGAAACTATTGCGAGGACATGATTTCCTGTACTAACATGGGTAGTAGTCTTTTGTTGGTTAATAGTGCAAGTGACTGGGGACTGATATGGTCGTTTGTTTTGTTGTTTAATGTAGTAAATATCTCCGCGAGTTCTTTCCAACTGATTTCAGCTGGGCTTCTGGCCGGAGAATCCGGTGATGCTCACTCCATCATTTTACAAGCTGTACGTATATATCAGCCTATTTACGCTATCTATAAAGAGATTTGTTGGTTCTTATTACTTTATTCAGTAAAAGCTAATTACTCTGCACCAGCCGTCGATCCTTTCGAGTCATCCTATGTTATTACTTTCAACAAGGTTTATGGCCATGATCCTTTCTTGGTTCCCGAGGATATTTTGTTACCATAATAAATTAAACCCGTATTTTTAGGTTCAGATTTTTTATCTAATATTATAATATTTTATTATATACACTAAATTTTAATTATTTATTTATATAGGTCTTGTATGAGTTCTGCGTAGAGCCCATAAAATAAACGGCCAAAATTTCCGGAGACAAGACAGGGTAAAATTTTACAGATCACCGTCAAGCGCGTAAAACATCTCCGGTTGAAAGAGCAAAATTTTCCTCTCGCGGGGGTGACTCACCATTCCAAATGGACCCAGACGTCCTCCTCAGGGTTGTCACTCACTTTCTCGGCCTCCGTGACTTCTCCTCTGCTCGAAAGTACGCTCTTTTAGCACAACGCTCCTACCCAGCTCAACTCGAGTTTGCTAAAGCCATCGCCGTCGCCGACGTTCTCCTTGCCTCAGGCAACCCTCTCAACAACGGACCCGACGAGTGGTTCTCCGTTCTCCAACTCAATTCCTCGTCCCATTGCGGTTTCGAAACTCAGTTTGAAAATCTCTCGACCCTGTTAAACCCTGTTAGTAATCACCTCCCTTTTGCTCGAGATGCGTACCAGCTTGCTTTTAATGCATGGTCTGTGTTATCTTGCCCAGAAAAGAAAACCCATTTTAAGAATGGGGTTAAGAACAACGGTGATGAGTCACAATTTAAAGAAAAGATTGGTGCATGTGAGCAAGAAAAGGGGACGTTTTGGACTGTGTGTCCATATTGTTACTACATGTACGAGTATGAGGAGGTTTACAAGGAGTGTGGTTTGAGGTGCCAGCACTGCCGCAAGGCTTTTCATGGGGTGACGGTGGCGCCGGAGGCGAGTATGATGGTTGAAGGGAAGGATGAGTACTATTTTGGATATGGATTTTCCCCCTTAACATCTGGTGTGGATGGTTCCTCCGGGGACAAGAAAAAGAGATGCACTCATTCGGCCATTGGAACTGGGTCACATCCGCGTTCCTTAAAATTTTGAAGAATGGGAGGCATTTGTCCCCCATACTAGAGACAAATCTACTCAAAGAAAATATTTGCCCTGTCAATATTTAAACATTTTTTAAGCATCTCGGTGAGGGCATCTGGACGATAGCTTCGATCTTTTCTGGGTTCGCTTCAATCCCCCGCTAAGTAATCATGAATCCCAGGAATTTTCTAGACGCCACACTAAAGACGCATTTTTCAGGGTTCAGCTTCATTTGAAACTTATTGAGGGTCAAGAAGACCTCTTTAAGATCGTCCACATGTTCGGTGGCCGTCTTGCTTTTGACCACGATGTCGTCCACATAAGCCTAGACTGTTCGTCAGATCTGTTTCTTAAAAACTTCCATAACAAGCCGCTGATAAGTAGCCCCTGCATTTTTCAAATCGAACGGCATCACCTGGTAGCAATACGTGCCCTAGTCAGTTATAAAAGTCGTTTTTTCTTCATCTTCGAGGCTCATTTTTATTTGATGATAACCAGAGAAGGCATCCAAGAAGCTGAGGAGTTCATGCCCTAACGTGGAATCTACCAGCTGATCGATTTTGGGTAGGGGGAAACTGTGCTTTGGGCATGCCTTGTTAAAGTCGGTGAAATCAATGCACATCCTCCACTTTCTATTTTTCTTCTTCACCAATACCACGTTAGCTAACCATTCGGGATATTTGACTTCCCGAATGAACCCAGCGTCAAGCAGCTTCTCTATTTCTTTCTCGATCACCCCTTACCGCTCCTTACTGTGCCACCGCTTCTTCTGTCTGACCAGTTTGTAGTCTTTTCGAATACCAAGGGAATGTGATGTTACCGATCGAGCAATTCTAGGTGATATGTGCTTAATTGTTGATATTTTTAATTATTTTCACTTAGCGATTATTGATATAAAAATGCTTAAAATACTCACTTTAATTCATATTTGATTTTAGGTACAATTTGGAAGCAAAGAAATTAAAGTAAATTAAAAGCACCACATATGAGTCATTTTTTGGATATTTATATTTGCTTGTCTTTACGAAAGAAGAAAAAAAATTAAAAGACAAGAAAAATGGAGCCATTGATTAAATCATATGAAGGCTGGACACGCACATGAGAGCAACCACGCATAAGACAGTTGGGCGTAGATAAGCATGGTGGAACGCAGCACAACAAAATGGCAATTTAATTTGATTTGTCCGAACAAGACGCTACAGCCAAGAAATCAGCAAGCAATTAGTCAAATTAGGAGCCATCGCAACAGGCGGCAAAAGCAATTTAACGCTACAGTGGTGAGCAAAATAAATCAATAGACATAACAGGTGGCATTTTATCAAACAAGGAACGTATGTGACTCCAGGCGGCAATTAAATGGTCAAAACCAGCCAAGCAATAGCCAAGAGGAAGGCAACACGTAGCAAGAGGTTAAAATTGTGAGGGCAACAATTAAATGAGGAGAAGGGCTGAAGCATGCAAACGGCGTGCGTGAAACAGCGAAGAGAGAGAAAATCAACGTAAATGACGCAAATTAGGAGACAATCATGTAAGTCACTGGAGACGCTACGAATAATTAAGAGGCGGCTGAGGGCTTGAGGCTCCAGCAGTTGGACATCAACGCCCAGTAGAGACTTGATATAGCGCAGGCGTGAGGCAGCTGGGAGGACGCCACATTCGGAGATAGCCATTAAATTGTCCCATCAAGAGGGGACCTAGCAACAGAAGCAGTGAGGAGCTGGCGTGCGGCTTCAGCTGGCTGTGCTATGGCTTGGAGACGTTGGAACAGTGCCGACAGAGAGAAACCAAAGGAGAGGAGGAGCTGAATGTTTTAATTGATGTGTGACCTTTATTGGTCACATCATCAAATAG
>JANITX010000212.1:5186558-5200164 GCA_027564395.1 Erythroxylum ulei | reverse complement strand
TGATAGTGAGGATAGTGATTGTGATCTAATGGGAAGTAATAAAATTGGGAACGACTATGGTGTGAGATTAGAAGAGGAGACCGTGGACAAGATGGGTGGAGTGAAAAGGAATATGAGAGTTGGTGGGGCAGGCAACGTTATACAGGGGAGAAGTAGAACTGATGTTAAGCCAAGGGTAATCAAGAATGTGACGTTGATGGCGAGGCACACGAAAAGCAAAATGAATAAAGGAAAGCAGGTTGAAGTAATTGAATCTGGCGAATGGATGCAAATGAAAGGGCCAAGTATAAATGCTGAAATTGGAGAACTAGTTGGAAGCACTGAGGGGAATAGTGGAAGTGGAAATGTAAATGGAAGTGGTTATGTTATTTGTGAAGGTGACTTGGAGTTCTTTCTGGGGGAGGATGATATCTATATTGGTCTAAAGAATACAGGTTGACAGTGAGCAGATGATGCTTTCTGGAAGGCAGTTTTGACACAGTGATTTTAGCACTGGATCTTGTAGTTAAGAATAAGCGACGTTTCCGTGTACAGCTTTTGACATAACCAGCCATGGTTTCTGCGTACAGCTTTTGACATACTTCTTTTTATCTCATTGGTATAACCAATTTACATAGACATGTTTAGGAGTTGGCAGTCTGCTGCTATCATGCATGTGCATTAGTATGAAACTTCTAATAGCATAATTCTGGATTTTGTGGTGTCTAAAGTTTTGTGTATTCTTGATAAAGTCTAAACCTTCTTGTTTTAATTACCCGGACTTTGCAGTGGATCCTGTATGGTCTTCTGTTGTTTCTTTAACCAAAGATCATTTCTAGATTAGTAAAGGTTCTACACTCTGTTTTGAGGTCATTTTGGTAGATTTAACCATCATAAATTCTGAAAGGTTTAGTAGATCTTAATCATGAATCCTTTACTCATGTTTTTCATATAATTCAGTTTAATCAGAAAACTTTGGCATGTGAGTCTGGTATAACACCAGCCAGTGCGTAGGGCACAAGCTCTTAATCCTTACGTCTTTTGAATTGAATGTTCAGTCACCTTTCCATTACTGTGTAATTAAATCATTCTCAATAGTAAAGAACCTCACTTTCATGTTTCCTTTTTATGGGCATCACAATCTGCAAGATCAACGTTTATGTTTGGACCTTTCTTTTATGAGAAATTAGTAAAAATCAATTTATACTCAAATCTTGCTCATTTCTAATAATTACTAATGTTATCACATATTGTATGATATCACATATGTTACAAATGTTAGATAACACAACTACTAGAACCATAGTTACACACTTAACCCTCTCTTTTTGTTTTGCAGAGAATTTTTGTTATTATAAGTGTAGAACACAGTATTTAAGTGCTTTCTTTTCTTGGGAGTATTGAGGAAAACAATCTGCATTAAGTTTTGGGAATATTGTCTCTTATTAAAATCACAAATTGTCTGATACAGAGTATCTTGGATTTAAGGGCAAAATCTATAGAAAATGTCTATTAAGATTCTGTCATTAAAATAGATTTGGTTTGTTATTCTAATCTTCCTTTCTTCAATGAAAATAACATGTGCCACCATTACTGTGCTCTCTAAGCTCGTACAACGAACTTTTACAAGTCATCTTTAAAAAAGTACACTCTTTGGTTTTATTATATTCTTTGCATAGACGTAAATATTGTTGAAAGAAAACCATCAGTTTTTCAACTTTCCCTTTCTGTTTCTAGTGCTGATTTGTGAGACCTGCCAATTTTTTAACATTTTCTGCATGGATAGTCTGCAAGAGGTAGTTTCTTATGCTATCAAATCACCCCATTTCCTCTCATGTCCGTCTCTCTTTTCCTTTCACTCTCTGCATGCGTGATTCTCCTGTTATAGATGTAAACAGTTTGGTACTTATTTGTATAAAAACCAGCAGGTACGTGGCATGCGGCGTCTGGCAAGTTATTGTGCTGGTGGAGGAAGTAGCTTATCATCAGGAAAAATGGATTTCCGCAGCTCTGTTGGAATGCTAGCTAACTATAAGAAGTCATTAACCAGAACAGTTTCCAAGAAAGAGGCTCAAGCAATTGCCTCCGAGAAGCACAAGTTTTCTGAGAGGAACAGAAGAGGGCGAATCGCTAGCCAGTTTGCTGCCCTCCGTGTTATCCTTCCTAACGTGACAAAAGTACGTAAGTTCCATATATAATCTGCAATATTAGTTTTATAAGAGATTGTAAGCTTACCAAAAGAGTTAAAATTATAGAAAATCCACTTTCGTAAAATCGCTGAGTTGCAAAGATTTTATCAACACTTACTAGTTTCAAGTCACATATAAGTTAGTATGATAACATGGAGAACACTACATCCTGATTAAAAAAAGCAGAGGAACAAGGCATCAGTGCTTGCAGAGGCAATCAAGCAAGTAAGAGAGCTGGAGAAAGTTGTATCAGAATTGCAAGCAACGAGAGACAGTAGCAGGGACATGGAATGTGCTTTTCCTGGTGGGAGAGATACGTTAAGGGTGGAAAACTCGGAGAAACACAGCAGGGACATGGTGAAGGTTATGTTCAACTGTAAGGACAAGAGGATGTTAATGTCCAACATAGGAAAAGCAGTGAATTCTGTTGGAGGGAAAGTGGTGAGAGCAGAAATGGCGACAGTAGGAGGGAGGACTGGCTGTGCTCTGAGGATACAAGGCATAAAGGGCAATCAAGAGATGATTATCCTAAGGTCTGCTTTGGCAGCTGTTACACAGAGAATATGACCGAAAAATAACAACAGACTAGAACAGTTGTCTCTGTAGCACTGGATGGAAGCTTCGGTGGAGGGTGTTACTAAGTAAAGAAAGTGGTAAAGAAGTGTATAGGTGAAGTTTACTTCAGGATACAGAAGAATGATCAGTCTAGGTTGAATTTAGCATGAGCTCGCTTTAACAAATTGAATAATTGCAGATACCGACAGATTATACGCTAAGAGATTTATATGTGTGTGTTTATTTACATGAATTCTAGAGACCTATGCCTTTATGATCAAAACTGTATATTTACGCATAATAATAAGGATTAATTATAAAAAAATTCAAACTTTGCTCAATTTTATAATAATAATAAGAATTAATTATAAAAAAATTCAAACTTTGCTCAATTTTATAATTATAACCTGAACTTCAAAACATGATAATTACATTTTCAATTTTGTTCAATTATAATTGACTTGGCTTGATTAATTTTGCTACATAGGCTTATCATGTTTTTGAGAAACTTTAACTATTAATACACGTTAATCAAAATTAACACAAGTAACGAAGATTAATAAAACAACGTTGTTTAATTACATAACTAAAATGACGTCGTTTCAAAAAAATTATGCAATTTAATCCTTATATCTATTTACGAAGTTCCGATGCCCTTGCCCTTCGTTTTTTGTTTGTTCCCTTATTTTTGTTTTATTATCCTAACGTTCTTACTATTCATTTTCAGTTTGTTTCCTTCATTTTTAATTTGTTATTTTAATGTTCTCAGTTTTTCATTTTCAAATTATTCTCTCAACGCCCTTACCCTCTTTTGCATTGCATGAAAATGAAGTCAACTGCGAAGGGCTGAGAGCATCGGAGAATGAATTGAAAACGAAGAGCTTGCTGGTGTACTGCAATACGAACATGGCTTAGGACATCAAGAGAACAAACTGAATAATGAAAGGAATAAACTAAAAACGAAAGATGAGAGCGTCAAGATTGCGTAAACTCATTTAGAGATTAAATCACATCATTTTTTTGAAACGAACTCGTTCCAATTATGTGATTAAACGATATTGTTTCATTGATCCTCATTGCTTGTGTTAATTTTGGATGACGTATATTAATAGTTAGGGTTTCGAAACATGTAGCATGCCACAACAGCCAAGTTAAAAGAGACATTAACATTGGCTAAAATGAAGGGGGGAAAAAAGAAAGATTGCGCATTTTATTGCCATATTTTGAAATTCGAGCTATAATTGTAAAATTAAGTAAAATTTTAAATTTTTTAAATAACCCTAATAATAATGCCAAAAATCTTTCTTTTATTTGCTTGCATATTATTTATTTATTTATTCATGCATTTATAGATTACACGCAAGAAAAACTAGTAATATACTCAATTATCTATCATTTCTCCAAATTTTTAGTATATTGGTAAATCTTATACTTCAGAAAAAAAACAAGTATTTTCATGAAAGGCTTCTTAAATCAGTGAATTTGACAAAATGTTTATGATAGGAGGATCCGTTTAAATATTATATCGACTCTACTGTTACTATTATATTCCAAGAAAATGAAGCCGTGATGTTCATAGCTTCATATGACTGAGCTTTGTGCGATGTAACGCAAGTGAGTTTCTTATTAATGATGTTGATATTTTGGTGAGGAACTTGAAAACTCTTGAAATTTCCAAAACACTTCTTAATTAAAAACAAAAAAAAGAACAGCTTAATCAACACTTACTTTCTTTTTACATCAATAACAATAATTCAGTCCGTGCTCATCAAAGCTGGATTTAGAGAAGATGAAGTAATTGTATAAGCATTAATTCTATAGTCGCCTATGGCATTTACGTTGCTTGTTGCTTTGTCTGGTTCAATAATACCACTTAATCCTAGTGAGTTTTAGGTCCTATTGGACCACAAACTTCACAAGCTCAAGCTTAGATTGTATCTAAACACCTTCGAAATCTACCTTAAACCCTGCAACAAAAACCACACAAGTCATTGCCTTTCTATGGTAGATTGCCTGTCTTAAGCTTTCTTTCAAAAAGGTGAATTTCAATAACAGGTCAAGTTGAGAAGGTGAACTAACAAGTTCTTTCTTAACTTCTCCACCTACCATCTCATCAAACACAAGAAGGGAAGAACTCTGTATAAATACCTGTCAATCAGCTGCTTTACACCCAAGTCACAAGCGCATCTTACCTGAATTTGCAGAAGAAGCTAGCATTTTCCATTATCACTATAATGCCTTCCTTGAAGTTCTGTTTCGTGTCATCTCTGATTTTAGCATTATGGTTGTCAGGCATCAACATAAGCATAGCAGCTCGACAACTTCTGGACACGAAAGCATCCCCACCACCAGCATTACCACTGCCTTCAGCTCCACCGCTACCTAAGACAACCTTGCCACCCTTGCCTTCAGTTCCACTGCCAACCCTCCCAACTCAGCCTTCTCTGCCAAAGAGTGCACAGCCATCATTGCCTTCAAATCCATTGCCAACACAGCCAACTCAACCAATTCCACCACAGACGCCACTTCCCCCGTTGCCGTCACTGCCAGAGCAACCAACTCTTCCAAAGACCACATTGCCTCCATTGCCTTTAAGTCCATTACCAACACAACCAACTCAGCCAACTACACCAAAGACAACACTGCCTCCATTGCCTTCTCTGCCAACTCAACCAGCCCCGCCTAAGACCACATTACCTCCATTGCCATCAACTCCGCTACCTACACAGCCAACTCAGCCTAGTCTGCCAAAGCCTACACTGCCACCTCTGTCAAATCCAAGCTTGCCTACATTACCCACTGCCCCACAAGTAGCTATACCACCAAGACCAATCCCCACTATTCCTATTATACCTTCAATTCCAACCATTCCAACGACAATCCCCGCTATCCCCTTCCTCTCCCCACCACCATCAAATTAAGTCATTAATTCCCCTAACCTATGTCACAACATTATCAAGTCTACTAGCTTATCCCATGGTGGTTGTAGATCAGGATCAACCTGCGATATGCACTTATTTGAGTTGTACATGTGTGAAATTTGCATTCTTTTTCCCAGTCATTCCAATACTATAGTTGTCTCTGATATAGCTGATTGTATTCTTCTAGCTGTTGATATATATTCTTGATTTCATACTATGATTAAATATAATTAAATAAATATAAGCAATGTCAATGCTAGCAGATAGCTCAAACACGGGGAAAACTTAAACTTGGAAATAAAGTAAAAGATTGCATAAAAGTAAACTATGGGTGAGTCCTTCGGTTCCAACAACATGAAAAGTAGAGAAATACAGCTCTTATGATATTCACAAACAATGCCTTTCAAAAAAAAATGATATTCACAAATAAAAATCAAGATTATTGAATAAAATGATTTTGAAGAATTCAATAATTTATTTCTTGACAACACTAACTACTATAAAGATTTTGACCTAAAATAACCTCGCTGTATGTTTTTACATGTTCTGGCACCAGGTTCTGTAGTGAGAATTTTAAATAGGAATATGTCTGCTCAAAACAATAAGATTTTAAAATGACCTTCATAAGATCCTCTCTCTGAACGAGGACCAGCACTCAATGTATCAGTATTTAGAGACATGGGAACCATCAGAATAGCCTACTCCACTTCTTCGACCATGCTGAAGCCATGATAAGAATAGAACATGTGACTTTTTCGTCTGAAAAAGTTAGCTGCAGCCATCATACACAATTGTTTCGAAACAGAGCTAACAAGTGCTACTTGGCAACTGTATACTGACGTGTATATAAGTTCTATGTCCCATCTTTCTTATCGCTTATAGAAAATCAATTCCCTGCTACAATTTTTTTTGATAGCATCCTCCAGGATTTTAGCCTGGTCAAAGTCAACAGTAAAGGAAACCATAACAATGCCATCTTTACCAGTCTCATAGTCCTGTCTGATGTCCTCAGCTTTAAATGATTGCAGCTGTGAAAACCAAGAACCATATCAAAATAACGTAATCACTGTTGTGAAAGATTACAAGGTTATCAATTTCCATGTTGTAACATCACGAGGTGGCAACACGACAGCACTTAGATGGAGAAACTTAAATGATGCAGCTTATCCTCATTGATTTTGTAAAGCTAAAGACCAGCAATGTCCAAATTGTTTAGAGCTTTTCTGAGGCTAACTTATGGGTCCATCAAGTTAAAGTAAAAGCTTTCACTAGAGACTCAACTATTTAATTCCAATTCCAGATAAAAGAGTTACAAGTTTTCATATATCACATGACAGAATTTAGGATGGGCAAAACATAATTCCAAGACATAATTTCCCCGTGAAATTTGAAGGACAAATGATTTACCACAGTTGTAACAAGCCAAGGATAGGAAAGAATAAAGGTAAGAAGATTAATAGCTCATGTAAAAACATTATTTTCCCCTATTTTTTATTTTCTTATTTATTCTTTTTGTTGTACTTTGCCACAGCAATTATCTTTACGTCAGGAAAAAAGAAATCCATGTGGACTATATCTTAGATCACCTGATGATGCAGAATTCCAATAAGATCAAAGGGAACCTCCACACCCATGGGAACCTACCAAAAGCAAATGGAATAGCCAATAAGAACACTAACAGCCAGGAAGACCGTAAAATGATATTATCTCAGGTTTCAATTAAGCAAAAAGGCACGCATGATTGTCTAAACAAAGAATATAAATAAACCACCTTAGATTTCACAAGACATGTCGGGGAATTTCTCAAGCATTCAGATGCCACACCTCCATAGGCCCTCACCAGTCCTCCAGTGCCTAGTTTGATCCCACCGAAATACCTACGAAAACCAATCACATAAATTCAATACATATGAAAAACATATTAAAGACCAGGAATTTCGATGAATTTCACAGCCAATAAAAACATCAACCATCACATTATCACATGCAAACTTCAGGGCACCTAAATTCTTTTACCAAATAACATGAAAAGAAAAATTTGTCGAAATTCATATACACCTGATGACAACGACCATAAATCTATCAATCCCAGAAGAAACAATAGCGGAATGTATCGGTTACCCAGCAGTGCCTGAAGGTTCACCGTCATCATTAGACTTGTATTGATCTCCAACCTATTGTTACAAAAAATCAATACCAAAACCCACTTAAACGAGATACAAAAACCCATAAAGAAAGATCGAAACGAAGCCGAGAAAAATGAAAAGAATTTTAAAGAAAAAAACGAACCTTATAAGCCCAGCAGTTGTGGGTAGCACGCGGATCCTTGACCTATCCAACCAACAAACAAGATAACCAATGATAAATGGATTGTAGGTTTTGTAAAATGGTGGAATCAACAAAATGGGTCACCCGAGAAAGGAAGGAGAACGCGGATTGTTCGTCGAAGACATGGCCAGCGATTGCGATGAATTTGCTCTTTTTAATTTCTCTTTCGAAAGTGACTCTCTCTTTGATAGTGGTGTATTCACCTGCTGATGCTGCTTTGGAGAGCATAGTTCTTGTCTTCCAGACAACAGAGGAAATTGCGGATAGTGCGGCTGAGATACGCTTACGGTGGTGATGATAAGTTGGTACGAGTGGTGGTGATGTTGACGATGATGAGATTGTTGCCACTCGCATTTGGGTTTTTGAGGTGTATGTACCTTGGTCTAGGAAGAACCTTCTCTTACTCGTCTTCTCTAATTTCACAACAGTATCTCATTATGGACCACAAATTTTGGACCCCAAGTTAAGATAATTTATAAAAATAACAAAAAAATGTATTTTATAATTTTTAACATTAGATTTTAAATTTAAAATAATAAAAATATTCTTTAAAATAAATAATTTAAAGAGAAAATAATGTATAAAAACAATAGATTTTCGAAATTTAAATTATTCTACTTGACCTAATGTAGACAATCCAAATATTGAAAACAAAGTCACACAGAATTGGGTCCGACCCGTTATTCGGGCAGGCCAGGACCGACTTGCCAAACCCTAGAATAGATGAGATGGGCTATGAAGAAAGAAAGAATTGGGTCATTAAATTACCATCACTACAAACGCTACAGAATCAATCTCAACTCGAACATGAACAAAATGATTGGTTGAGTTGATCTAAAATCCCACTTGCTCTCCCTAACCCTAATATAACACATCATGAGTCTTTGGTGGGATGGGTTAGCCTAAGACTAATTGCTCCAACTCAATTTTACATGCTGTTACTGTTGCCAAAATTTAGGGTGGAGGGTTAGCTTTCAAGAGTGGTATAGTATACAGAGAATTCAAGATTCCAATCCTTTCTAGGTGCTTATCTCCAATTATTTGCATAGCTTTGTGAATATGCTTCAGGATTTCTACGTACATCAGAGTCGGACACAAGCCTGTAAGGACTGTACCAACCAGTACCCACCTCACCGAATAAGAAATCAGACAAGTCTCCACTCCTTGTAGACCCCTTGGTGCTTGCAGTGCTACAAGAACTTGCATCAGAGGAACTAAAAAGTGAAGAGCTCTCACTTGACGAATCCACATTAGGAACTCCGCGCATTTCATCGTATCTCCAATAGTCTGAATTACACTGTTCAATCCTAGTCAATGGATCATCCATCGTCATCCAGGAAGGGTATTTCCCATGTTTGCATTGTGCCTTGGAGCGATCTGTATTCAGAGTGTGGGAGTTGGACTTCGATTTATGGAGGCTGGCAGGAACTGCTTCCAAGTTCCTCTTCTTAGACCTCACAACATGAGACATTAAATTACTCCTAAATGAAGCAGGGGGTCGTGGAGAGAATCTGAAGACAGCAGAACCAAGAATAAGTAAACACTAAAAACTACAACTTCCATTTCACCCTACTGAGACTCGCCAAATGTTTACCTGGCATAGAGTAGCATATATGCCCCTTCTGATAAGACCATGTCCAATTCTACAGGTAGTACCTGAAATGCACCAATATTCACCAATGAAACTGTTTACATGGAAATACGTTCATGGTTGCTTATAATAGATCAAACATAGATAAAAATGAATACATAAATACATAGGCGTGACTAGTGTTATCTAAGAACCAAAAGATGGCATCATCACATCCCAGAATAAGTGCAGTAAGTCTCACAACATGCAACAAGTCGAGATGTTGACTGCAGTTTGGCACACGTGAAACATCACTTAAAAATGTAAAGGATAATACAAGCAGTCTTTGGTTTGGACTTGCAGCTTTTGGAAGTTCTTATATCTAACAATAACTTTCTCTAGCAAAATAACTAACTGAAGTTTTCTCTTCTTCTATACTAAGGCCAGTGTGGCAGGGAAGCATATCACTATCACATAGTAAAAATAAGAATTACATTGCAGGAAAAAAATAAAGCTGCAAAGCAACCTAGGGAGTATGGGAGAGGAAAATATGTTACATACAGTGCTGTCATTAACCCCAAACCAGTTGCCATGATAATTCTTCACATAGCACACATAATGTCCCGTAGAAGTAGCATTCATGTAATCCCTGTGAACAATAACTCCGTAAAGACTGTATTGAGGAGATTTGTCAATTTTCCCATGCATATATGGAGTCATATCAAGGATCTCGGGGAATTGAACTGACTTGTTCAGTTTCACCAAGTTACCAGACTGAAAAAGAAAACACAAAACAAGAAATATCTTAAATGAAATGTCTAGTAAAGAAGTGCAGCTTCATGCCAATAAATTGCCTTGAGATGGTTTGAGTACAAGACCAACATTTACATCAAGACTTTACCTGAAATCGCTTTAGCACAATGGTGAGGATATTAGGGGCATCAACCAATTTCAGCTTCTTTTTTGCTCTCGCATAGGCTTTGCACCTGAGATAAAACAGAAAAATGAAAATTTTAAATGATTGACAAAAGTCAAAAAATTGAATTGATTTTGCTGGATTTCTTTCCATATTCATCAAATAATTGAAAGTTTATTAAGATATAATTTAATAACATCCACAAGGCCCAAAAATATTTGATAATGTCAGGACAACTTTGGATCACCTTATTACTGCAAAGAGGCAATGAATTAGAACCTACAATTCAAGCAAAGAACTAAGGGAAAGAAAACCAACCTGCTACAATTATACTTGTTCTCTCCATCCAACACTTCTTCAGCTGTAAATTGAGTAAGGGCTTCTTCGAGAGTTTCAATGTGCCCCTCTATTTCAACTGTTAGATCCATTATCCGTTCAAACCTCTCAGATTGTCCCAGGCACCTCATGCAAGTTATCTAAAAACAGTAGTCAAAATATTAAAATAACAGAATTATGATTTTCAGCCTTGCTTGCCATTCAGAAATTGACCAAAGACGAGACAACAAACTCACACACAGAAGAAAGTACACTCAACCTTGGATCGAAGGTAACCACCAAAAGTCAGACTAATAAGGGTTGTTTCTTCTCCCAGTGGACCCTGAACTCCAGCTTCCTTGAGACAATTAGACTGCATCATATCAACTGCATACCTTCCATGTAACCAACCAATGCTGTCATGAATATCTTAAAAAGAAATCTAAATCCGTCATGGGGAAACCAATTCATCAAAGCTCACCTCAAAAATTCATGGGCATCTTCTTCCCTCCCATGACCAAAATGGCTTCCGATTTTGTGTATGTTGGATAATATACGGATTGGGGACACTGGTGAATTTCCACCCCTTCCCTTGGCAATCAAATTTTCAAATTCACATACCAAACACCAATCCTTCTCTTGACCTAGAAAGAAGAAAAATATAGGGAAACCAGTAAACCTTCAAGTTTGTAATGCAATAATAATCCAGTACAGAGATCACAAAGAAATCATGAAGGTAAACTTGCATGCATTCGAATGGAGCCCACGAACAAGGTAAACAGTAAGTGGCCGGGTAAATGAAAGGCACTGGAGCACAGCATTAGCATAACAACTGCAGAAATTCAAGGAGAATTGTATAAGTAAAACTGAAGAAGCATGTTTATACAAGTACTCTTCTCACTTGAAGAAAAGGACATTAGTAACAGACAAAGTCTTTGATCTACTTACAAATGAAGAAGCATGTTTATACAAGTACCTCTTTGTACTTGAAGAAAGGGACATTAGTAACAGATAGATTCTTTGGTCTTCTTACAAATGAATGGAATATGGTGGCATCCAAATGCATGAACGTTTTTAAATATCAAGATGAATAGTTAAACTCATACATTGCCTGGATTTAGATGTCCTAAGAAGGTAACAGCAATGTAAAGGCATACGAGTCCACCACAGGATACCTATTCCCACAGTTTATGAGCCCAAATGGATTGAGTTCCACATCGGAAGAATATAGCTTCACAAACAGTTCATATGGGAAGATTATCTGAAAAGGTCAACAATCACATTAGCACCATATCAGTGTGAAAAGCAACTTGCACCCACAAAATCATCTCAGAATATTAGAAAAACCTTGTAATTATGTTGCTCTTTTGAGCCGCTTAACTGCTGCATTTTTTCCCATACTGATTTTCTGCCCTTACAAGCATCTTGTGGATTGTGAGATGAAGCATTAAATGACAAAGATCTCACTTGTTCACTCTTATATAAGTGTGGTTTGTCCTCTCCACCATTGGTTGTACAATCCATGGCATAGTTTGAGGACCGTGAGCTGCTGGACTGAGGATCCTTTACAGCTGACATCCGAGAGGAAGATGCCCTTCTAACAGATTTTTTATGGCCCAACGTTGTTGGCCCATTATTATCAATAATATTGCTATTGCCATTAGGAAGTTGAGACTTCCTGTCTTCATCAGTATTACTGGTTTTCATCTTAATCAATTTGCTTTGTGAAGCCCCACAACTATTAGCCAGCTTGGAATTTTCAGAAGGTTTAGTTTCTTGAATTTCCTTAGCTCTAGCCTTAGTAGCAGGGGGTTTAGCAGTGTCTTCAGAAGGTGTCTCAAACTTGCTGCTGCTACTGGAACCAATATCCTTAATGGGAAGATCAACGACTGGCGATTCACTGTCTGGGTTGTGTGTTTCAGGTTGTTTTCTGGGAGTTGCTATCTCGTTCAAATTACTTTCTTGCTTCATATGCACAGTGACAGCTGGGGGTCCACATTCATCCTTGTGGCCTTGCCTCCAGTGAATTATCTGACACTTGCCAGAACTATAGAAGGAGGAGTTTTGACTAATTAATGTTAAAAAAACCTACTGCAGCTACAAAAGCAATATACAAACATAAACAGGCACTGCCCCAGAGAAAGAAAGACCCTGAATGCTGCAGTATTTTATGTTGGTTATCAGCAACACAATCTAAACTATGCAATCCAGGATGCAGCCTACAAGTAAGAGGCTAACGACGCTCAAATGATAAAGTACCAGTTAGGTAGGATATAAGAAATCAAATAGCCGACAAGTAGTTCTGGACTGCCTTCTTTGGCATAACAATAAAAGATATTCTGTTAAATGAGTTCTCCACAAGGTTGTCTGGACGCTGATAAGAAAATAATAATGAAAGCTTAACTGTTAATTTGTAAATATCTTTCTAACGGCTACAGTTTCCCACTCAGCATCCCCCAGCAAAGGAAAACAATTATAATAATAGCTAAAATATTTTACAGCTTACAGCACCCACGTATTTTTGAAGTGTTAAAACCATTGTTCTTAACATTATGCACAAAGAAAGTGAGAGGACAGTCGTGCACAATGTTAAACAATTCAAGAGATTTTAATTCTATACATTAAATAAACATTCATCATTCAGTGTGCTTCAGAAACTATCCACAAACACAAAAAGCTTTGAAGATAAAATGGTCTAAAGTTGAAGTAAAAGCAATGGGCCATCCTTATGGAAATAAGTAAACATGGCATCAAAGTAAAATGTTCTTCAGCAGACACTAGTAAAATATGCAATTCCAAATAAAAATATGATCATCTTCAAGCTGTTGGATGA
>JANITX010000212.1:5139660-5155510 GCA_027564395.1 Erythroxylum ulei | reverse complement strand
ATGTCGCGGTATAACCCGCAAACACACGCCGGGGTATAACCCCCAAACACCTACGGGTGGGGTGTGGGGTCCAACATCAACAACTTGGACTGCTTGTGAGAGTTGAAATATTAGAGAGAGCTGCACCAAGGTCCCAACAACATCAGCTCAATAGTAGATCACAATGAAAATAGAGAACAACAACTCTTTTAGCCAATTTTGCCCAATGGTTTCTCACAGAAAAATTCAAAGTGATTGCGCAGCCGCTAGCAATCAATCACACACCACACGTGAGCTATAAAGATCAACTTCCAGCCCACCAAAAAATCAGAACATGCGCAGTCACAAAAATCAGCACTCACATTTCACATAAGCTACACACAATACCAAATCAGCACACACCTTATTGCCAAAGAAAAAAGCTGATCAACAGATGCACCACCCACATGTTCCACACAAGCCAAAGAGCAATACCCAATACCACTTGTCCACGCCACCTTCCACAATTTTCTGTTTTAGAATCCTTTTCAAATAGGGATAGTATTGGATAATCAATCAATCCAAAGATCATGCTTATTAGGATTATCTTTCCAAATCAAATCCTAAGCACCTTCCAAAACACAACCACCAATTTAGGCATATCTTCAACAATTATTAAGGAAATTCCCATGTCCAATTAAAATGCCAAAAATAAAAATAGGATATATTAAAAATAAATCCTAACAGTAATATATAACGGGACCTTATTTACGTATTTTGAATAGAATGTGAAAGGACAATAAACGAAGAAATACGGAAAATATCTGATTTCGGTTCTATAACTTCAAACGAGCTTTTTGAAGCAGAAACGAGCGCGAATCCACAGCCGCCTTACCGGGAATTGCTCAATGAAACACAGTAAATCCTTTCTACAATTTTCTCAAAATGTAAGTTCTCTTAACGGATCAGAGAATCTTTATGCTTACGAATGACATGAGCAACTGCAGGAGACTTTAACCATTATATATAACATCTATATCGGCTTCCCCATCATAAGCCTGATATGGGTCTGCTACATTGATCAGGATCTATTTTCCTCCTGGACTTCGACCTACTGCCTTAGATCATTTATTGAGCCACTTTGTTATCTTTATCCGGATCAAATTATGTAAATTAACCAATAATTTATTAAAAAACTGAAAAATGCAATTAACTGTTGTCCAATTTTATAGGAAATGTCTAAAATATCCAACATTCTCCCCCTTGGACAATACTTAATTGTAGTGTTGATTCAAATTGAAAACAGTTTAAAAACTCGGTTAAGTCACGCTATTGTATTAGTCGACTAGGTTTAAAAGCAAAATATTTGATCCAAAGATAAGAAAGTCCATCATTTCGTCCTGCAAGGCTTTCGATACCTAAAAATATCAAACACATGTGTCATGTGTGACGTAAGTCCTATATAGTCACACATATCTAATACCTTACTAACATAAATGAGAAAATGAAGTGTGACAAACTAGAATAATACCTGCATGATCTAATATGTATCATCTTTGTTTGTAGGTCTCAATTCCTCTAAAGTTTATGCTAAATTGCATATGATAAACTGCATTAAAGAAATCATGTTTTCTCTCACTGAATGCTAAACAACATTAAAGAAAACTTGTTTCCTCTCACCAAATGCTAAATTACATTAGAGAAAACTTTTATGATTTCTAACTGAATGCTAAACTGCATTAGAGAAGCTTTATGAGATTAAAAACTTATACCCCCTTGTGTCATGTCAAAATTCATGGATATCTGTATAAAACTGTATGCGTCTAAATGACATAGGCTCAAGGTCAATCTGTATATATGCCCAATCACCTTTAAAATGCTTAAGATTGACATAGATCCTAAGACTTTCACATGTATTATGACAATGTACGATAATACGTATTACTGAAGATAAACGATGATCATCTTTATTGATGAACCGTCATATTGTCATAAGACATCAAATGTATATATGTACAAATGTACGTGGAGCAAATATAATGATCCCCTATCTAACAATGTCTAAAGACTTCAAAACACCCATATTGTATACTTGTCTTCTAAACACAAATGGGAGAAGTTCTTTAGTTAAAGGATCGACTTATAGTTCCTCAGTTTTTAAATGCTCCAATCCTTTATGTTGCCTTTTCATATCAACCTCTTTTTAGTCAAATATTTGACCTCCAAATACTAAGACCCTATGATATTCTTTGTTGTTACTATACAACATAGCAACAAGATTATCACAGTACAATCGAATGGGTCTGGCTACTAAATCAAACACAGACAACTCAGAAATCAAGTTTCTAAGTTAAACCGCCTGTGAAGCAGCCCCATAGCATGCACACTGCATACATAGTCAAGGAAGTCAATTGTGTCTACTTGACACTCTTCCATGACATTGTACCATCTGCAAACTTAAAATTGTAATCTTAAGTAGACTTTTGATCATCCGAACACATAAATTAAATCTGAATCTAAATTCTCTACAAGGTTTAAACTATTAACTTTTCCATATGTCAACCTATAATCCTTGGTTCCCATTAAGTATCTCAACACTTGCTTAACTACTTTCCAATAGTCTATACCTAGGTTAACTTGATATTGACTAAACAGCCTAACCATAAATGCAATGTACAGCTTATCATTCTTTAGACACTGTGCCAAAAATAATCTCACTATAAAAGATTGATGCTACAACAGGTTTACAATTTTCCATATTAAACCTTTATAGCACTCACTTAACATATGCACTTTATGAGAGGCCTAATAAGTGTTGAGATCTGTCTCGGTAAATCTGAATACCTAGGACAAAAGATGATTCACTCAAAATGTTAATGTCAAAATGCTTGGCCAAAAGTTGCTTAACCTCGTGCAATATGGTTAAGTAATTTGATGTGAGCAATCTATCATCCCCGTATAGTAACAGGAAGATAACTTTGCTCTCCTTGACCTTATGGTATAAGCATCTTTAAACTTTATTTTCAACTAAGTCGAAAGAGGTCAAAACCTCATCAAATGTAAGGTATCACTTTCGAGAGGTTTGATGTAAACCATATATTGATTTGCTTAACCTACAAACCATGTCAGTTCCATTCAGATCCTGAAATACTTTAGGTTGTACCATATATAGACCTCTTTATAAGGGTTTGTGATTTAGGAGAGCGATTTTGACAGCTATTTGATGTAATTCTATATCTTCTTGAGTTATAATTCCCATAATCACTCAAAATGTATCCTACGAAGACACGAGAGAAAAGGTAACATTAAAGTCAACCTTTCTCCCTGAGTGAACCATTAGGCAACTAAGCGAGCCCATAAACTGCTGAAATTTATCCTGAAATCCTTTAAGTCTTAAAACTTATTTACAACTAATGGGTTTGAAGTTTCGCTGCAAATCAACTAGCTCCTAGACCTTATTATGCTTCATGACTTGCATCTCATCAGTCATTACATCCCACCACAAATTCGCATTAGGTCCAAAAACAACTTCTGTAAAAGTAACTGCATTCGTAATGTGTCTAACATCATAGTATTGTTTATTAAATAGACTATTTAATCAGATGAAATAGCAGTCGTCTCGCTTTAACGAATCTACAAACCTGCATTAGATCTTGTGAAGAATCACAAAAGATTCTACATAAAACCACACACAATCACTTCGGATCAAAAGTTACAGATGAGGAATCGAAGCAAAGAGGAAGAAGAATATCTGAGGCTTGAAAAGGGAAATAAAAGGTGACTCTCAAAGGTTCTGAAGGGTTGTCTAAAGACTTAAGTTTAAGTGACTTAAACTTAAGACACACGTGACATAAGCCACACAAATTGGAGACAACGCATGGATAAAAACATAACACTTCATTGGATATATTAAAGTCTGATGCAAGACAATAAAAGAATAAAGGCAAAGATGAATCATTAAGTGTATCACGTGCAGCACACTAGACATCCACAGAGACATACAACATGAGAGAATCAAATGGACAAAATGCAACATTTAATCAAAAGGCTGGGGTAGCGTGGACTCAGTCAAAGACTTATGAAAAAGAACAAGATAATTAAAGATAGAGTCTTTAAGTAAAGTCAGGTGGAAGGCAAACATAAACATTGACTCAGTCCACAACATCTGAAGGCAGTAGACTAACTTCAACACTATAAATAGCCAAGCCTTAACCTTCAGAAAAAAGAACAATATTCAATACTATCAGGTATGCCTAGTTTACATTTTTCTGTAATTCAAGTGAGGAAAAATAGAGAGTGCTAGAGTACATTATAGTGGGTACTAGAGAGTTTTTGAAAAACTCTTGCAGGTGTTTGTATACATCCAATCTCTTATATTCTTTTCTTGATATTAGTGAAAAACCCAGTGTGAGATTGACCCTTGGACGTAGATAGCTTTGTGCTATCGAACCAAGTAAACTCTGAGTGTCTTCTTTACTTTCTTGCCATTTCCATTTCTATAAAACAAATCCAAGTTTAATCATCAATCAGTTCAGAAAAATTACATAGGAATAACAAAAAATTTCTAACAGATCTTACACCCCAGGAACCTCTATATGTACAGGTTTAAGTTTTTGTTTCTGTACAGGCACGATACAAAGACATAGATCCACCGGATCTAATTGTATGAGTAGCGGGTACATAATAACTATAGTATCACCCTGCTATCATCTGAAGGGTCAAAGGGCCCACCATCAATAAAGACATCGTATTCCAAAAACTTGGTTGTTTATGGTTACACTATTTCGATCCCTCCTCCAACCTTTAAAGTGGTGGAAATATCTGACTAAATAGCAATGGGTGGAACAAGCATGCAATTTGTCTTTATAAGGATTACACCACTATCACAGGGCAGCCCCATACACGAATGTGTGTAAGGTTGGATTTCTACCCTTCTAGATAATTAGGTAGATTAGTCATATTCTGCATTGACTTTTTCATGTCCTTTAGGGTGCAGTCACGCCTTTTGGCAACACACTATCTTGCTCAGGACTACATGGCATAGTGAACTTAATCACTATTTCAATTGATTCCATATACCTGGCAAACGAACCTTTTCATAACCTGAAACATCATGTTTTCCATGATATTTTCCTTTACGATCAGATCTGACACTCTGGATGGATTTTTTTAAATTGGTTCTCAAACTTCAATCTTTAAGCAAGAGCACATAAATTTTAATGGGAATAATCATCAACAAATGTCAGAATAGATTTAGAATTGCATAATGCAACTGTATAAGATCTACCAATATCCATATTTATCAGACCCAACAAGTAAGAAATCCAAGTTAACCACTTTATCCTTATTTCAGTCAACTTCTCTTGCAACAGTCAAGACATGTTTCTAGATCATTATAATCTAAAATTGAAAGAATGCTTTCCTTAATCAATCTCTCAACCCTAGCTCTAGAAACGTGGCTTAAAATTTTATGCCACACCATATATGACTTATCATTCATCATGGTTCTTCTTTTCATGACTTATTCGGCAAGATACGAAGAAACATATATCTAATTCAGGCTAAGATATTTTATACAAACCTATAACAAGGAAGTTGTGTCATTATGTTTCTCATTAAACAACAACTGTATAACAAAAGCATTAAATACAAAACGTTAACCTTCTTTGTCCAAAACTGATACAAAGATCACATATAAAATGTGTCGTGTAAAGCCAAAATGAACCTTGCAGTAAGGTTCAATACATACACCCCTAATAGATATTACATCTGCCTTTTCATTGCTGCCAACCATCAATTTCTCCTTCCCTTTATTTGGCTCTGTCTTGGATATGAAACCCTACATTGTGGAAGCACTATGATTAGATGCTCCACTTTATAGCCACCAAGTACTTAATGCGACTATCGCAAAGTAGATTCATAAATTGATAAGCCAAGGAGTTATCTGATGGTTTCAGTCTTTCCTTCTAGGCCTTATACTGCTGGCTTCTTTATGTCTGCAGGACTTTTACTAGCACTGGATTGACTAACATCAGCATGTGGAGATGATTTAATCTTTCTACCTTTTAATGCAACAGACTTCATCTTTGCCTTCCCTTTAGTTGTTTTGAGGGCTGTAGGAGTAGCAAGCTTGAGTTTCTCCTCCTCAGCAACTTAATGGGCAATCAAAGCATTAAAGTCTCATTCCTCATGTAGTGAATAATATGTCATCATTAGATTACTAAACTTTGGAGGGAGTATACTCAGAGTTTGGTGAACTATAAAGACATAAGGAAGAGAAATATTTAACATCTTTAGTCCACTGTAAAGATAGATCATTTTGGATATGTACTCCATCACTCCTCCTTTTCTCTCGTATACCTCATGGAGAATAGTTCTTTCATCAATACACTTATCTCAATATTATATGAGACCGTGTACCTTTAAGAGACATTATCAAGGAACTCCTTCGCTATGTCTGTGTCTAAAAGTCCACTAAGCTGATGGTTAGGTATGGATCTCTTAATAGTTATGCAACATAATCTGTTAGACCGATCCTAAGTTACATAAGCTGCTTTATGAGCTCTCGAGCTCATATATGTAGGTGGAGATGGCCTATCCATCTGTATGACCATATCAATTTCAATTATCTCCATCGCATTCAATACATCCTCTGTCCACTTCTTCGTATTGAAACAGTAAGGGTTTCAATGGTGACACTGATATTGTTGACAAAAAAGGTGACTGTAAAATGACAATGCATAGATCAGTACAAATGCAGCATAACAGCGATACTCAAAGCCATTAAATAGTATCTATACCGAGAATCCAATCACACATATTATGAAACACCTTTAGGCTGAATATATAATATATGCAATTAGACCTCCACATACAAGTGATTAGAGTACAAACTATCAACTCTTATGACACTACCATCTTTGGGTGAATAGATGATTTGAGCAACAACTTTCCTCCATCTAATGCCTTTATACACATCTCAAAATCTTATGTAAGGCTAACACTTTTGGGTAGAATAACCAAACATAAGGCTAGAGACATCTCCCAACATGCAAGCAGAACAGTTTAAAACACTGACTCAAAAGGCCACTTTAGTGACTACATCCACATCAGCACTTCCACAAACATAAGGGATATATCTTTACGTTATTCTTACATTCTTTATGGGCATATGGTATGTGACAATGTAATATCAATAAATGCAAAACCCGAATATACAGTCTTATTGTCATACACTAGTGCTGAAGACATTTTCTCAAAACTTTATTTGAGACTTTTGTAGTGAAAAAAATCTCATTAGAGCGACTATCGTACATCAACAAACACTAAACTGACCGTCTGAGACATAAGAACCTCATGTATCTCTCTTATGGCAAGTTTGTTGCACGAAAATTCACTCAAACATCTCTTTAAAATGTCTTCATTCCTTTTTCAAGTGACTGTCATGCTATCCCGAACATTGAACATGAGACCCGAGATACAAGAACTTGAAGTATCTCCCTCATGTGATGTCTAAAGCATGAAAATTTACTCGAAATCAACTTCAGAATGCCTTAATTTCTTTTTTGGAGTTAAATTTATTACTAATGTAATAAATCCCAAAAAATGGAAAATTTCACTTTATGAATTTCCTAGCCTGAAAACTGACCCAAACCACCCTGAGGTATGCTTACGGAATATCTGAAATTATTGGGTTTTATGACGTCATCACCTGGCGTCATCTTGACATTAGACTGCGTGTGGAGAGAAGTGATGCATGTTCCAACACACACCAACACGTGGCTCTCCCTCGTCTACACACATATCGACAGCTATCGCACGCACTCGATGGTTCTTCATCATCTTCAACACCGTTTTTCGCACTTATAGCCTTGTTTTCACGCCGTTTCTCAAAGATAAACCCTTTTATGCCAATTTCATGCAATAATAAGTAAGAAAAAAAAAACTGAAAAGCGAAACTTTATTTTTTGAGAACCTTATGGAAAAAATAAAAAAAATCTTTGTTTTTAACCACCCAATCACGTCAACGTTTTAATACTATGTGTAATATGTAATAAGACCTTAGTTACGTATCCTGGATTGAACGTGAAAGGACAATAAACGAAGAAATGTAGAAAATATCTAATTTCGGTTCCATAACTTCAAACGAGCTTTCTGAAGCTAAAATGAGCGCGAATCTATTGCAACCTTCATGAGAACTACTTACTGGGACACGGTAAAGCCTTTCTACAAATTTCTCAAAACACAAGCTCTCTTAACAGGTCAGAGAGTCTTTATACTTATGAATAACATAAGCAACTGCAGGAGACCTTAACCTTTATATATAACATCAATATCGAGCTTCGACTTATTGATTTAGATAATTTATTGAGTCACTTTACTATCTTTATCCAGATCAAATTGCATAACTTAACCGATAAGTTATTGAAAAACTAAAAAATGCAGTTAACTGTTGTCTAACTTTATAGGAAATGTCTAAACGGTCCAATATCAAACTCTTGAGCTTCTTGAATACCAGAAAAAAATAGTCCATATAATAATAGATAAGGACTTTAATGGAAGATTGTTACTCTTCACAAAATAAGAGGATTATATTTATTGAATGATCGTAAAACGCTTTTATACAGGAAGTGTAGCTATACAGAGGGAGTATAATCTCTCTCATCTAACAAACTATTATTCCATCATGATTATTTATAGTTGGAGAAGATTATGGTTGTCCTGGCATGTGCGGGTAGCGTGATGCAGAGGATGGTGATGTGGGCCTATCGACAGCCCCCCAAGTTGGTGTCGGGGACAACAGACCCAAGTTGAATACATTTGAAGATAGGTCCGTGGCTAATAGAGGTTTCGTGAAGTAGTCAGCCAATTGTGATGAGGATGGAGTGTGAAGAGTGGAGATGAAACCAATGGTAACAACGTTACGAACAAGATGGCAGTCGATTTTGACATGCTTTATTCATTCATGAAAGACCGAATTTTTGGATATGTGGATTGCCATGGCATTGTCGCAGTGGAGAGGGATCAGTAGGGACAGAGGAAGTTGCAAGTTAAGAAGGACGTAAGTGAGCCAGCGAAGTTCGCAGAGGGCACTGGCCATGCTTCTGTATTTGGCTTCTGCAGAGGAACGACTCACTGTCTTTTGTTTCTTGGTTTTCCAAGATATCAAAGCAGTTCCAAGCATGACGTAATAACCTGTGAACAATTTGCGCGTAAAGATACAACCGGACCAGTCTAAGTCAGACAAAGCACGGAGCTGAACTGATGTTTGCACTGGATACAAAAGTTTTGAAGCTGTGTTTTTTTTGATGTAACATAGGAGGTGTAGTAAGGCCGTCCAGTGTGGTTGTCGGGGTGCAGAGGTGAATTGGGTTAGTTGGTGGACGACAAATGTTACGTCTGGTCTGGTTAAGTTTAAATATAGTAATTGACCCACGAGTCGACAGTAGCAATCGGGGTTATCTAGAAGGGGACCATCGTCAGGTGTGAGTTTACATTCCTGAGGAAATGGGACGACGGTGTCCTTTAAACTTGACAATTGTGCGTCTGACAAGATGTCCTGTATGTATTTTTCCTGGGATAGAAAAATGCTTTTTGGTGAGCGGTTCAGTTCAATGCCGATGAAGTATTTAGCAGGTCCCATGTCTTTGACGGTGAACTGATTGTGTAGGTAAGCTTTGACGTCCATAAGTAAAGATCTCGAAGGGCTGGTAAGTAGCACATCGTCCACTTAAATGATAAGGGCGATGAAATTGGCAGCAGAACCTTTGATGAACAAACAGGGATCAGAAGTCGACTGAACAAAGCCAGAGCACCGGAGCTTGGACGTTAGTTCTTGATTCCATTGTCTGCCAGCTTGTTTGAGTTCGTATAAGGATTTTCGTAGTCAGTAAACCTGACCGATAGTAGCTTTGTAATACCCTTAGGGAGGATGTATGTATAGTTCTTCGGTGATAGAACTGTGAAGAAAGGCGTTGTTGATGTCGCAGTGGTACAATGGCCAACTATAGGCTGTGGTAAGGGCTATCAGGATACAGACGGTGGTGAGTTTGGAAACAGGGGAAAAAATTTCGGTGTAATCCAATCCTTCCCTTTGGCAGTATCCACGAACGACCAACCTTGCTTTCTGGCGATCCACCGACCCATCAGCTTTTCATTTAATTTAAAAAATCCATTTTGTATGTAGCGCTCGTTTACCTTCTAATAGAATCATCAAATCCTATGTCTAGTGTCGTTCAAGTGCATCAAGCTCCAATTGCATAGGGTTGACCCAAAGTGGATTAGTAATAGCAGTAGAAAATGACAAAAGGTTCACGTTCAGTATCAAAGTTGGCCATGAAGGAAGAAAATGATGGGAAACTAGAAAATAAAGAAGTTGAAGAAGAGGGACGAACCTGAGATGACGACGTCGTAGCTGCATCGAGAAGAGGAAGGGAGGTGATGTAGTCCTATAGGTAAGATGGGCATGATCTTATCCGGGTGCTATGCCGGAGCGGAACAATAGGTAAGGGTTGGGTAATGTGTGGTGGTTAGTGATCGACACTGGTATTAGGTGTATTCTGAGAGAAAGGAATGGGGTGGTGGTCAGTCATCGAGGTAGGAGATGATTCTGGTGAAACGTTTTGTGGTGCATGTGTGGATGGGTTTGGGATTTGGGTGGATAGGTGATCTAGTGGGCTGTCAATAATATTAGGGAAAATTGGAATATGAGTTTGATGTGTGTGGTGTTGGAAAGGGAAAATGGTTTCATGGAAATCTACGTCTTAGGATACAAGAATTGTCTAGATGTTGAGGTCAAGTAATTTATACCCCTTTTGGCTTAGCAGGTATCCTTAAAAAAATGCATTGTTTTGCACGTGGGGCTAATTTTTCTTTGTGGGGGGGTTATCTGTTGCTTAACAAAGGTAACCGAAAACACGCATGTTATCATATGATGGTGGTTTGTTATAAAGCCTTTCGTATGGTGTTTTCCAAGAGAGGATTTTTGTGGGACGTACGTTGATAATGAAGGTGGACATGAGTAAAGCTTCCCCCCAGAAGTGTTTGGGTAATTTAGCTTGGTATAGGAGAGCTCTAGTGGTTTGAAGGAGGTGTTTATGTTTGCGTTCAACAACACCATTTTGTTAAGGGGTAAAGGGCAGAATTTTTGATAGGCTATGCCTTTGGTTTGTAAAAAATCTTTACATCGGTTATTTACAAAATCGGTGCCATTATTAGTGCGTATACTAATGACTGAGGATTTGTATTGGTTTTTAATCATAGCTGTGTAAATTTTTAGAGTTTCATATACTTGGTCCTTACTGCTCAATAAGTAAGTCCACTTGGCTCTCGTGAAATCGTCAACTATGGTTAAGAAATAGCTCGAGCCATCAAAATTTTTGACCCCATATGGTCCCCATAAATCAAGGTGGAATAGCTCAAAGGTTGGGTGGATAGATTGTGGTTAGGAAAAGATTTTCTGATTTGTTTAGCTAAGGGACAAATATCACACACAATATTTTTAGGAATCGAAATACCCAAATTTGGTAAATGAATAATTTTCAATTTTCCCCCTTGATATGCGTCCGAGGCGTAAATGCCAAATATCAAAGCTGTCATATATATGATTAACAACTGGGTTTTTAACATAGAAATCTAGAGGAGGACCTTTAAAGGTGGACGATATGAACTGATTTTCTGCTCCGATTTTGTATATTCCCCCTTCCGCCTTGCTCATAGCCACCATGTCGTTAGTCTGCAGGTCCTGCAAATACACTTTATCATTCAAAAAAATAATGCCAATGTTGTTTTGGGTGGCAAGTTTATGAACGGATAATAAATTGTGGTGGAATGTTGGTATGTGAAGGACATTGTTTAATTTTAAGGTTTCATGGAAATCAATATTTCCAACATGTTCGACCGTGCTATTTGAACCGTCTAGGAGAGTGACTAGGTTAAGGTGGGAAACTTTGGTTTTGTTAGTGAAGAGGGTGAGATCATGGCTCATGTGTGTTGAGGCCCTCGAATCCACTATCCATGTACAATTGCTAGATTTGCTACTGTTAAAACTAGAAATGTTTGGAATCATACTTGCGTAGCCATTGTAAGCTACGTGATTAGCATCAGCTGATGATTTACCGTTAACCACGTGCATCAGGTCTTGAACTTGCATTGTGAGGATCGCGATATCTGCTCGGTCTTAGATTGGGTTTCTGGTTTTTGTTCCTCCAGTGAGCTACCTACGGACATTGCAGTGAATGTTGTTTTGCCCTTCTTCTTTTGTAGTTCTTTGAACCACTCCGATATTCCATGAAGCTAAAAACAGGTGTCCTTCGAGTGTCCCTTTTCTCTGCAATGCTTGCAAAACTTTTCATCTCTTCTGTTTTCGAAACGTTTGCCAATAGGATCCCTGTTCCCCTGTCTTTTGTAGTTGTTAGGGGTGGTCATGAGTGCCACTCCCATCTGAATCGTATTCTCAGCGTTGACATTTTTTTGTTTTTCTATCGTTAATATCATAGAATATGCTTTGTTTACCTGCAGTAAAGGCTCAAGTAACATGATTTGGCTTACCACGGTAGCATACTCTTCCCTGAGACCCAGCAGAAACTGCATCAATCTGTTGGCGTTAAATACTCCCAAGTTTTTTTCGGCATTTTCACAACTGCACATACTCATCGGCATCAAAGAATCCAGGTCGTTCCATAACCCTTTTAGTTTTGTAAAATAAACAGTTACGGTGTTGTTACCTTGTCTTAAGCTACTTACTTCTTGCATGATTTCATAAAGGTGAGGCTCGTTGCTTTCTCCATAACATCCCTTCAATTCATCCCAGAGGTCTATCGCCGTTGTCACCACTAAGAAAGAGTCAGAGATTTCCTTTGACAATGGGTTGATAATCTAGGCTGTGACCATGTTTTCTGCTTTCTTCCATTTCTTCATAAGTTTGTCGTTGTCAACAGGTGGCTGTAACTCTCTGTTCACGAAACCCAGTTTTCCCTTAGCTTTTAGTGAGATAATCATCAACCGACTACACGATAAATAGTTTGCTCCTTCGAGGGGTGTCTTGATGAGTGGATTTCCTGGGTTATCTGTCGTAGTAATGCTACAAGCTTCCACATCGAAGATATTTTCCGTACTGTCTTCCATCTCCATTTTTGGAGTTGCAGGGTAGTATGTTTTACAAGATAAGGCAGAAACACTGCTCTAATACCATGTTACTTTTCACAAAAGAAGAGAATTATATATATATATTTTTAGTACAAAGGAAGAAAACGAACTAGCGGACGACTCTACGATACTAAGTGCCCTGTTGGTCCCAAAGGAGTAGGGGCATGATGGACGCTAGAGGCTCTGAATAATAGTGTATCCCTGGTCCGGTACCTACATCGAGGAGAGTTAGAAAATCCGCACACTGATTGCCTTCCTGGGGCACGTGCTAAAGGTGAATCTCCCAATCGCGGTGGAGGACATCCAGAATACTTGCCAACACAGAAAAAGTAAGACGGTCAGGCCGAGAGGAGGAAAGAATGTTAATCACCTCTAAAGAGTCCGTTTCAACGATGACTCGGTGATGTCCCATGACCCAGGCCAACGAGATGCCCGCATGAAGACCCCAGAATTCTGCAGTCAGAGGAGAGTTGCTGGTAATTTGTTGAGTAAAGCCGCCGCACCAGTGGCCGGTGCAGTCACGAATCAGGACCCTGGTGCTAGAAAAAGACCGGCCAGGTTGAAAAGCCTCATCGGTGTTGACCTTGACCCAAGTCTCTGGTGTTTTGGACCACCCTACGAGGCTGCCTACTGGCAGGCCCTGGGGCGGAAAGACATCGTGCTCTACAGTCTGGGCTTTGATGACCCACTCAACATAGGCCAAAATAGCTTGGGGCCCTCAGACTGGCCACACAAAATCAGGGTCAAAGAGGCTGTGATTTCGCCAGCGCCAAAGCATCCAGTACGCGACACAAAGATAGTAGTTCACGGCCCGGGGGACCCGTGCGGTGGAACCAACAAGTTGGAAGTAACCCAGGCTGTCACTTTAGAATGGAAGAAATCAGGAGCGTCCTGACGCTCGAGGAGTGCTCGCCAGAACAATTGAACGCGCGGGCAATCACGAAAGACGTGGAGAGTGGACTCATCCTAGCCACAGTAGGAACACCTGCCATCGGAAGTGAGGTGACGGGTTACCCGGTGCTGGTTGGTTAGGAGTTTCTGCTTACACATGAGCCAAAGGAACGCACGGATCTGTTGCGGTCCGACCCACTGCCAGATGACCGGCCACACACGATCATGGGAGGCCGTGGGGGTTCCATCAATAACGTCGTAGGCAGACGTGGTGGAGAAACGACCAGAAGCAGAAGGGCCCCAGTGCATGGTATCCATGGCCTCACTATGGGGCTGGATACACATATCCGCTAAGTCGAGACAGACGAAGGAAGGGAGGTATTGTTGAAACAAGTGCCATTTCCACGAGCCATCAACATTGGCCATATTGACAACTGTCGCAGTCAGGATAGTATCAGGGATAGAAGAAAATGCCACCCAGGAAAGGGGGCCCCAATCCTTGGCCCATTCATCCAACCAGAAGGATATGCGGGTCCCATTGCCTAAAGTCCACTTGAGCCCCTATCGAACGTAATGACAAATAGCTGAAAGGCCGCGCCAGAAACTCTAGATATTGCGCTACGGGAGTCGAAGGGGAGGACGGTCCGGGGAGAACGTGGAAGGCTAGGTAAGGAGGGCCCAGCCTAGCTTAGTTAATAAGGCATCGTTCGTCGACCGAACGCGCTTCAGACCCAATCCACCCGAGTGTTTAGGTCGGCAGACTGACTCCTAATTGACGAGATGCACTTTGCGCTACTCACGTGAGGATCCCCAGACAAAATTACGCATGATTTTCTCCAAATCGTCACAGAGGCGCCGCGACAGGTGAACAGTCTACATCGTATAGATGGGAAGAGCCGCCAAAACCGACCGGGTTAAAGTGACTCGGCCCGCAAGAGACAGTTGTCTGGCTTGCCATCCAGTAAGCCGCCGGTGAGCAGCATCCAGTATATGCTGGTAGGTGTGGCGTGTGGCATGCTCATGCAATAACGGGACGCCAAGGTACTTCCCCAGATTAGTCGTACTCTGAAATCCCAAGGTTTGCCGAATACGGTCAGCGGAGCTCGGGGGGACATTCTGGGAGAAATAGATCCTAGTTTTCTCCCGGATAACGGCTTGCCCCGAGGCCTAACAAAATTCCTCCAAAACTCGACCAATGAGCTCAGCTTGAGGAACTGAAGCTTCGGCAAAAAGGACCAGGTCATCGGCAAAAAAGAGGTGGGATAGGGAGGGTTGCCGGGGATAGAAACAGGGAACACCAAAGCCCCTGGCCCACAGAGTTGGTGATAAGGTGTTGGGCCCCGATTTCTTTTCTTAGTAAATAAGTTTGTTTATTTTATTTTGAGGTTTAGTTTGAGTAATTTTCTTTTGGTTGGAATAATTTGAGGCTTTCAGTACTTAGTTGCTAGAAATTAAATGAACGGATTTAGTTAAATTAGAGTTTTGATAAATTGTTAGAATTAAAAGAATAAGATGAATTGGGGGCATTTTGTGAAGTTTATTTGAATTGTTCAAATCAAAAGCTTATCAGGAGGGGTAGCTTAGTCTTTTGGATGCATTAGAATAAAAAGAAAAGAAGCAAATGGGCATAAGATAGTAGGCAATAAGGAAGTTACGAAAATTTCTAGTAAAAAGATGAGGGGATTAGTAAAACAACGTAGTTTTGGCTTAGGTTTTAAGTTAAGAAGCATTTTTCCCCTAAGTCTTTTAAGAGACCTACGAAACTTACAAAAGAAAAGAGAGGGAGAGGAGACTTTCAGTTGAAGGAAGGAGAAGAAAAAGAAGAAGAAGAGTTAGGGTTTTGTCAAATCTTGGT
>JANITX010000212.1:4762934-4775538 GCA_027564395.1 Erythroxylum ulei | reverse complement strand
ACTCATTCACTTTACTCTCATAATCCATACAAATTTACTCAAATATCAAAGTCCTCAAATCTTTTCTCATCAATTTTTCTTAAGGCACAAAACATCTATAAACACAATTCATATACAAAACACTCATTGAATTTCATTTCATATCTCTAAATTACCACTTAAGGATCGGGGTCCAACAAGGTCCCTAACATGTAATAGCTTTCACCAACTCCAAGAACTATTATTAGTAGGTTGAGCACTCCAGAAAAGTTTCCTTATAAGAATAATGGTATGCACCCACTTGACCCACAAAGCTTCATTATCATTAAAAAGAACCCAGATTATTTTTCCTATAAGAACATTATTCCACGTAGATAAATGTTTAATGCCTAATCCACCCTCTCTTTTGGGTCTGCATAGATCATTCCATTTAACCTTTGCATGAGCATTTATCACAATATTCCCATACCACAAGAAATTCCTTAGTTTTGTCTCTATTTCTTTAATAATGGAAGAAGGAAGAATGAAATGACTAGACCAATACACCTGAAAAATTAAGAGGACAGAAATAACCAACTGCAGTCTACCAGGATAGGAAAGAGTTTTATGGGTCTATTTGTTTAGAATAAATTTCCAAACCTTAAGCGTCAAGAGACCAAAAACTTCTCTTTTAGTTCTTCAATGACCTAGAAGTGCATATTCCCATTTTGCCTAACCCATTTTGTTTATTACCAAATCTTAAATTTATGATTTAGACTGAACCCCACAATGGAGGAATGTCTGATGAACAGTGCTAACTATGACAAGAATATAAAGAGCTGGTGTATGGCATCTTAAATAGATCGTATCGATTTGTTTTTTCCCTTCTTTAGTTAATTGGTATATCATAAATTTTTCTTCCCTATTTGATGTGCTTGTGATTGGTTTCATATTGTGTTTACTACTGGTTGATTCATTGCTCTTTGGTTGTGGGATTTAGTTTTCAATCTTCATTGAACCATTGAAAGTTTTGAATTCTTTTTTGTTTATATTTTTCAATTTATATATATTTTAATTGTCTAACACTGTTTTTTAGCATTATGTAGAAACCTACTTGCTATTATTTACACAAATTAGCCTCTGCCATTGTCCATTAGTCAGTTTCAAAGTAAGGTAAAAGGCGGGTATTATTGGTTTAGATTTTAGACGATCTAAATTTTGTTTTGCTTGATGTAGTTTGTACTTATGATTTTCATATCTGCTTATTACGGTGCCTATTTTGGGATTTAATATCAATCCTTGTTTCCTTTCTCAAGTAATATTCGAATCATTTAGGGACTTATCGGGCTTCTTTTTTATAACTTATGTTGTGCATTAGGGTATAAGTGGTGGCTTTGACTCCTTATAATAGAGCAAGGTTTAGTCATTCTGTGAGTTTTAGGTCTAGGAGAAGAGAATACATTGATAGATTATAGGTAGGTTCCTGGAACATCACGACCTTTACAGAGAAATCATTGGAATTAGTAGAGATTTTAGACAAATATTAGATTCATATAGTGCACATCTAAGAGGAAAAAAAATGGATAGAGGCTAAAGTGAAATAGATTAATGGGTTCAAACTTTAGTATTAAGGGTGTTTAAGGCAACGAAATGGAGTAGGTATCTTGGTTATTAAGGAACTCATACATCATTATGGGGGTAAAGAGGACTAATGATAAGATTCTGTCCTTAAATATTATAGTGAAGGTTGTTGTTTTCAATATAGTATGTACTTATGCAACCCAAGTGGGGTTAGATGAACAATTTAAGTGCCAATTATAGGAAGAGCTAGATGAAGTGTGATGGATGCATAGTTGACTATAAGTATACACCTATAGTTGAGGTATATTGATTGATATTTTATAGTTGTTTTGTATTTTTGGTACTTAATTCTCTCCAAGTGCACTTATAGGTTATAATTGCCTTTATGAACTAAAAGGAGAAGAATTCAAATGAAAATATGACAAAAAACAAAGTTTTGAAGCAATTTAGAGATACATGACTGTGTGTGTGCCTATTTAATTCTCGATACCTATGTAGAATCACGAATTTAGGTGTTTTTGATTATACAGAGTCTCTTATATGCTTGTGTAGAAGACCATGAATGTTTTGGAAACCCTAAGTTTTACTATAAAAGGACATAATTGGAGGCAAATAAAGGAGAGCAGAATTTAGCAGTAGACATGAGACATGAAACATCCAAAGAGGTGACGATTTTGATCCAAAGATGAGGAAAATACAAAGTTAATATCAAAGGAGATCTAATAGAAGGCTACATCAAAATCGAAACTTACAAGAAGATTTAATAGAATAGAAAGGGCATTTCGAATTATGAAATCTTTGTTTTCTAGTCGTTTTTTACATGTTTATATTTGATTTTGTTTTCTATTATGAGTAACTAAACGCTTTTTAGTGTCTAGGTGTGATGAACCCTAGTTAGTGGTACAATATATCTTAATCTTTTATTTACTGCAATTATTTTGATTGATTTAATATGATTCAATTATGTGTTTTATGCTTATTCTAATATATCCAGAATATTAATGGACAATTTGATTTCATATAATTGAGATTGAGAAATCCTTTGTATGAATAAATCTATTATAATTGAAAGGAGTTGATTGGAAACCTAAAGATAGGTTAACATAAATCCTATGGATTAGGATCAAACCTAATAGTGGAATTCATAAATCGATAATGCAATCCTAAAGGCCTTAATTAGAAAGATTTATACTAATCAATCAATGGATTAGTTGCTAGTAGTGTCGAGAGCGTTATTAATATAAATAGGAATTTCTGTGATCCAATAATTAATGAAATAATTCCATAATAAAATGTTAATTATTTAATGATTTTAAGGGATTCATCACCTAGACTATAAGGCCCCAATATATACCCTAAAAGCAATATAATATGTCTAGGGTGTATTACAAAGTGAACATAAAGAATTAACTAGGCATTTGGTTTGAGCACGGGGTTGGCTATGGAAATGGGTATAATAGTAGAAGGGGATGGGGATGGGTATGAAAAATAAAAAAATTGATGTTTAGTTTGTAACTTGGGTTTTTGTATTAATACCAATAATATTGTTTGGTTTGTTGCATTAATAGGAATGAAAGATAATACAATACTATTTTTACCCTCAATAAAAATGAAAATAATTTGCCCTTCATATGTTTATTGGGGCTATCTCCGTATGTTTGTAAAAAAAATTAATCAATTTTGTCAAGGAATTTTATCGCAATTTTCGAGCATTAGATGAGCCATATGAATCCAAAAGTATGCAACATATGTGAAGCTTTAAAACATGTTTATGTTTTATAGATGTTAAACAATAACACCAAATAAATTCAAGAACATCTTTATACAATTGTTAAATTATAAAACCAAATAAAAGTAATTCTTCTCTTTATCCAAAGGTTAAGGCTTTATCAAAACAAAAAAGACATGACTTTTATGAAGAAACAGACGTTGGATAAAGATGAAGGACTTGTGTTTTTATACGCAGGTTAAAAAATGTAAAAAGTGTTTTTGTTTCGTTGTTCTTGAAAGCCATTAAGAGCTTTACAAAACGAATAAACAAACACCAACATAGAAGACGATTCGCTATGTATTTTTCCTTTTTTTTAAGAGTTAAAACTATATACGAAAAATCAAATTAAATCACAAAACAATTATAAAGGGAAAAAAAGAGCAGATTGGTTTTATGATTCTTGTTCAATCTATAACCATATGAACTTTCACATCATCAAACCATATAGCAGATTGGTAATTCTCTTGATTAAATCATAAAACGAGAATATATAAGAAAAAAAAGGAGCAAAAGCCCCATTTACAATGAGTTGAAACCAGATTCAATCTAATTCATTTAACATCAAATTAAAACAAGGGATTTCAGAAAATATACCTGAAAGCGCAAAACAAAAAACTCCTTCATTGATGAGGTGCGATAAGGTAGGATGAGAGATCGTAAGGAATTGAGGGGCGATAAGGAAGTAAAGAAGATAGGAGAGCAAAGGAAAACTCGATACCCACCCCCTTAGTGGTTTAGTAGATTTCCAAATTTGATGGGATAAATCCATTCCCTGGAATTAAAAACCCCAAAGCAAACACTGTTTTTTACAATTATTTCATTCATTCGTTTATAAATCCTCAAACCAAACGCCTCCTAAATAAAAAATCAGTTGGAGGGGTGATAACTTCCACATCGCCCACTCCCAAAATATTAATAATTAGATCTTTATGTAAATATTAATTATCCAATTTATCTAGCAGCCCTTGTTTGTACCAAAAATGTTACGAGTACTTGTTTTCGAAATTTAATAATTAAAAAATAAATTTAATTTAAAATTTAATAAACTCAAATTAAATACATTAATTTTAATTCAGAAGGAATAAGATCAAATCGAATCAAAACCAACCGACATTGCCAATCCTATGATGTCATGAGATGGACCAAGTAATATCATTGCATATTACAGGACATCCAATGTGCTCATCGTTGGACCATTAATGTCCACTACAGCGATCGATCAATCGTGACTGATAGCCAGAAAACTCCACACTTTCCATTAATTACAGAACAGAGTCGAAGCTACTAAATCGGACGATGGTCTCTTCCAGATCTTAAGTAAGTGCACGTTTGTTGATGGGAAGTGATGTTAAACTTAGGTGCAATTCATGTCTGAAATCTGAATGTTGTCGGATTAATGCAGTCTAAGTTGGCTACAGTTTAAGCATAATTTTCTAGTTAGTATAATGATGTTCTCTAATTCAATTTTCTCTTAGGCAATGATGCCTATGTTCCATCAAGCATCTACTTGTGATATTCTTGTAATTAAGAAAATTATCAAAACTTGAGCAGCCTACATCTTAAAGTTGCCTGTAATTTCTTATCTCTGCAGACCTAAGTTTTTTATTTTAAGTATGAATTTAAAAGTTTTAGACTACTTTTGATATAATATGCAATATTTTAAAAACCAAACTGAAAGTTAAATCAATAAGATAAGAAATTTAAGATGTAAAAGGTTCGATCGGTATTAGACTGTCATAAAATAGTTTAAAGATTGAATAAAATTGAAGAAATTGAAATATAATTAAAAAGATTGTCCTTATTCATCGATGAATTTAAAATTTAATTAAAAAAGAGACTATTAAATGAAAAAAATTATTTTATTTAAATTTATAAAAATGATTAGCTTATGAAAATGGCCAATTAATTACTTAAATGATTAATTTTTAATAGTAAGAGCTATTAAAATAAATTGAATTAGAAAATTAAAAATTGAACAAATTCGTTGACCAATTCAAAATTTTCACGATTGAATCGACTTGATTTTTTAATATCACAAAAAAATTACTCAAATAATCTATTTTTATTTAGCATTAACTATTTTATTTCCTATTATATTATATTCGTATTTATTTTATTAATATTGGAAATTACATTTTTTATTATCTTATAGTTTTTGTTTGAGAATTAAAAGGGTCACATTTTGTACTTTCTATTATAAATTAATTTTTCATTTTTATAATTTTCTTGCTCTTTGAAGTTTGAACCCAATCAAATAAATGTCAAGCTTGTTCATGTAAACTTAACTTATGCTTTGTTTCTAAACAACTTTTTTCCTTTAATCCGTATGTGTCCCTATTTTGAATTAAAAGATAAAAATTATATTAATTAACACATTATTTGCCCATTGACATTAAATTAAAGAAAGAGTTCGTACGGGCTTAAGTAACCGTGACATGAAGTACAAAAATTAAGATACATTATTAAAAATAGACATTTTGTGAGTGAAAGTATTAATTTGAAACTTCACTTACTCGTTAAGTTAAACACATTATCAATTCAGTTGAAGCTTACCATATTGGACTAAGTATTTATATTAAAAACCGAAACAAAAAGATTAGAGACCGAATCATTTATATTTTAAATACAAGCGACAACAACAATTTAATGAAAATCTTGTTTATACATAAAATTTTAAGAGATTCAGTAATGTACAACCTTGCTCCTAACTTTAATTAATAGAGATTTCAATGATTGAGAGTTATTATAATTGTTAATCATCGATCTAGGTAAGAGTCTCTCAACTTAAGAGATTATAGGGTCTTTTACAACAAAAAAAAACTATAATTTACTTAAAATTTAGAAATAATAGAAAACAAATTTGTATTTTATATTTTATAAAAAAATTGTATTTTATATAATTAATCATAATTTATAATAAATTATAAATTATAAATTATTACGTGCATTCAACGAATTACTTAAAAAATAATTGGTACGGATTGCTTATAAAAAAGAGTAATAATAATGAGAATGACCTAAGTATGTTCTTGAAACAAAGTTATGTGTGTCTAATCGTAGATAAGAAGTAGATTAGTTTACCCCATTATTCATTTCCTGTTTCTTCACCAATTCCCAGCTTAGTATATGCCAAAGAGGCAGAAATCTCGCTATTTTGGTCGTATCGTATCTTTAAATGTTCAAAACACGTATAAGAGACAAATGCATCAGCTTAATGAGCTTACATTTTGGTCACAATATTATGATCAATCACTGTCTCGTTTCAGGGCTTGACGAGGAGGACCAGATTCCCATATACAGGACCACATTTCCAGAATGCAGCTTTAATTGATTCTGGCTTTCAATAACTTTCCCGAATCAAGCAAAACCATCCTCGACCAACTCTACATGTCTTGCTGTTTAGTTTTTGCACACCAGAAGAAGCAAAACTAGTAACAATAGCAATAGTAGTACAAGCATTTGTCATGCCACTTGAACCATCAAGCAACCATTCATAACCTGAAACATTGCACACCACCTTGCACAGAATTGGTAAACCAGCCAAAACATGCACGTTTACCTATACTTTACCTTATATAAGCAATCAGATTTGCCCTTGTAAATTGTGTCCCCTTTTCTTCTTTTTCTGCAGTTGTTGGGTCGAACATGACTTAAGGTTACCTCAGTCATGATATGATTTAAGAGGGAAAAAAAATTATAGAAGTTGAGGATAAAGAGTTGAAAGGAGATTCTAGGGATCATAATGGGATTCATTCTATGGAAATGCATCTAAAGCCGAATCTTCAAGGTGTGGTTGTAGTTCAGCAGAAGAGTTCGAAAACAAAAAGCTGCGAAAGTCCAGGAAATTTTTTTAGATTTTATTAATTTTTGCTGCTAAAAGAGCCCACATGTTTCCTCCCAGATCATGTCATAATGGAAATGTATTTAAAAAAGACCAAGCTTTGTATCCATTCACTTCCTCAAAGCATGCATGGGACTTGCAGACATTTGGAGTTGAGTTTTCCATAAGACTTCCGACCTTGAAGATTGCTGATGCATTTTCTTTCCCAAGAACATACATTTGAACATGTGAAATGTACTGAAAATCTAATCTTATGTGTTTGTATATCATGTAACCTTCCCAAGGAGACCCATCAAGGACCTAACTTCTGGATTCTGAGTGTTGCCTTCTCTAGCTATATCTCAATCTAGAAATCAGTAATATGTTAGGTACTAACTGTAGATAATTGCAGAAAAAGAAAGAAAGAAGTTGGTGAGAGTGCAAAAGTAAATGTTATGTGAAAAAAGCTAAAAGAGACTTGGAACAGGAACAGGTCGGTGTAGGAAGGAGGTCCCATGATGAAGCTTTACTTCGATTGAGCATTAAAGTTAGAAAGAGTTATAAGAACCTTCAGGGGACAAAACTAGTTACAAAAAAGAGAAGAAGAAGTAGGCAAAGGTACCATAATGTGAGAAAAAAAAAACCTTAATGAATCCACATTCTGTGGAGGAAGAACTTGCACTCTTTCTCTAGTACACATGTCCATGTGAAATGCAGCTTTTTCACTATAGTTCATATCCTGAAAACTTGGTTCAATATGATTCATAAGACTCCAAGATCAATCACCAAAAACCCATTTCTCAGTTTCCATTTTAGTACAGATTTGTCACTGTTAGATTGCAGAACATAAAGTAAAGACAAAGGAGTGAAACTCACAAGCATGAATGGGTTTCAGAATGCACTGAAATGAAGAAGGTAATTAAGAAAAGGAAGTGAGGTCAATGATACTCCCATTAAATTTTAATTATGGAACCTTAACAGGATAAATACCCACATGATCTTCCTGATCCTTCTAGCTATACCTCCAACCCTTCTTGCTCTCTCCCTAAAAACCCAGAAAAAAAGGAGTCAAAATAAAGATAAGAATCAAAACGAAGAACCCTAAACCCTCCTAAACTCTTTGACCTACTGAGCAGAATTCTGATCCAGTAAACATACTTCTCACACTACTCTTTCCCTGAAAAACCCATCTTTTGCTATATAAACCCCAAAAGATTTGATCTTTTTTTTTTTTGGCACTAGCTTGTTTCTCTTCTAGGGTTTCTTACCAAGAGTGTGCTTGTTGTTATGCATCCAAACCTTAAGCACATGCCTCTTAACACCAGTCTCATTAGAAAACTCTTGCACAACAGCTTCATCGTGTTTCTGTATCCTCCACCCTAACCTCTCTGCTAGACCCAACATTTTCTCCTTCTGTTCTGGTGTAAACTTTGTTCTAAACCTCTTCCTCGAAGAACCTCCACTCCCAACACCGCCATACCCACCACCACTAGGGTTATTGGAAACATCCTCCTGATCCTCCCTACTATACCCTCCCGATGTTGAAGGCAATGCCAACAGTCTCTGCTGCGGCGGTGCCACGTGAAGGTACGCCGCTGGACTCCTGTAATAAGGCACGAATTGTGGTAACTGGGGGGCGTGGTGGTGGTGGTGGTGGTTTGAACGAGAGTGACCGTGAAAGAAGGGGTCGCCACCTCCGATTGTTGCTGCAGACGAGTCGGCAGCTTCTTGGCGGTGGAAGTTACGGTGACAGTTGCAAGCTGCGCATTTGAGAGCGTCAAGAGTGCCTTCAGCTCCGGCCGGCATGAACTCACCACAACCGTCCACTGCGTGGCCGCCGATCCCAACCGCGTGGTTTTTCAAGCACTCCCTGTACCTCATCTTACTACTACCACCACTTCTGGTTGCTTCCATGCCTGAGTTTTCTCCTCCGGGGCTCGTCGTCATCTTGACCCGACCCGAATTGCCATCATAACTCGGTGCAGACAACCCCATCTCGTCTTCTTGCTCCTCCTCTTCATGCTCTACTTGATCTTCAAACTCCATAAACAGAAACCCCTTCAAACTTAGCAGAAGAAGCGGTATGTTCTACATTAAGGAGAACAAAGAGGAGAAGTTAAAGAATGAGGACATGGACGTGGCATTTAAGGAGTTTGTTCTTTGGTTCGGTTCGGTCGGAGGGTTTGATGTTGAATTGACCTTTGTCCATAATATGCCTGATTTTCACCGGCTATTACCGGTAAAACCGGTCTTTTTAACTGCTCGGTAAAAAGTTAACGTTGTTGCATTGGACAAGAACTGAACAGTAAGAGCGCCAGGTTGAGTGAGTGGTGCTTTGAGAGGATGGTACAGTCTGTATTTGCAGAGACAAAACTACATCTCTTCCATACACGCGCGTCTCCACGCGCCGTCACGACTCACCCTTGTTTTTTGGGATGTTGGATTGTACGATTACGAGTACGAGAAAGGGGGAGTTCGTTGGGTGGTGTTTTAATTAGGACACTGAATCACTTGTGTGAGTCTGAGAGAGAAATAATTGTCGGCATTTAAGAAAGCTGGATACGTGCGACGACGACAGGAATGACACGATATTAACGTCATTACTAAGGTTGATAAAAGTTGAGGCCAATCAATAATCAAATTTCTTGGATTTTAATATTTTCAGCATAATATTTTTTAACCTTAAATGTAGTTGACTAAAATAATACTATTTTAGAAATTTTAATTATTAATTTTAAAAAAAATGTTGATTAAAATTATATTATTTTAGTAATAAAATTAAGATCTTTTGAATTTTGAGAGTAAATTTTAGATTAATAAGTGATTGCATACGATGCTAAAGAAAACTTATTTTATAATGTAAAAAAAAACGTAACACATTTAAAAATGAAGAAAAATAGAGAGAGAGTAAATAATGTTGTATTCTAATCCTTGTTTGATAAGTTTTAAGAATTGATTCAAGTTATTGTTAAATTGTAACATCAATACTAAAACTTTGTAAGATGACTTATTTGTAAGATGACTTACCTATTGTGGGTTGAGAGATTAATTTTTCTATAAGTCCTTACTGAATTTAATAGATTTGCTCCTTTATTTCTATCGTAATTTTTTCCTCTATATTAGAAGGGTCTCGGATCATTACCTTAAGGAAAATTAATATTGCCAACACTACGTACATTTGAAAATGTCCAAATAATTTCTTATTATTTTTTATTGAAAACCATTGCTTAAATAACAAATTGATAGCTATTAATTTTTTATTTTTAATATTATTTTGTGCTTTTTTGGAAAATTAAATAAATATTATTTTAACTTATTAAAAAAATTTATAAAAAGTTTAATATAATATTTTCATGTTAAGATGGGAGCGTGCGAATCACGCAGACCAAACGCTGTGGCTGTAGGGAGAGGACAGAGATATCTAAAAGAATAAAGGGGGAGAGTGCAATTTGGAACTAGGCGACAGGGAAGGTCTCAGAAACTCTCGCTGGTCTGATCTGCATCTGCTCACTTTTTTTTTTTTAATGTAAAAAGTGGTGCGTGAGTGAGAGTGTGGTGATAGGTGAGCTGAGCTCTGCGTGTAGTTGAGTTGAAGACAGAGAACCCTTTGGGTCTTAAGAGTCAAAATGGTGTCAGGATTGATGGAAAATGATGTTCTAATACCTAGGGAGAGGTTTAGTAGACTTCATTTGGTCAAACTCAGACTGTTGATGTTTGTAATATATGTCCATCAACTTCATTAGGTTTGGTAATTTTTGTTTGTTTTGGATTCATTTTATAATTAAAGCCAGACTTAAAATCCCACTCAATTATTTCAAACTTTTTATTTTAATAATGTCGGAAATAACTTTTTTTTTTTTTTAAAGGTTTATACCATCGATATCTGAATCTACTGGGCTGACTAATCCGAGTCGACGCTTCGTCACAGTTAAGGCTCCTCGCTCCTCCTTCTGGGTGTATTTAGTGGGAATCAAATCCAAGAGCTCTTCTCACATGCTCAACCTGTGCAGCTAATTGAACTACAACCCGTAAGTAAATAATCTCTTTATTTGTTAAAAGTAAAATTGCGTATTTTTAATAGTAATTCAAATAAATTTAAGTTAATTTCAAGTTTGATTAATGTAATTAATTTAATTCAATTCTTTTTTATCTTTAAATTATATTTTTCAGTAGTATTTTTTGTTTTTTAAATTAAAAGGCCCTGTTTTCCTTCAAAAGGTAGTTCAATTAGTAGTAGAAAATTCTCTAATGCCTTTTAATTCTTAGAGATTAGGTTATAAGAAAAGGAGGCAAATAAAACTAAACTTATTAATATTTTGGATTAAATTTGATACTTTATTTTGAGTTGTCAAATTATAAAATTAATTAATTTACATTATATAATTATAAATTTATTAGGCGCATCAAATATTTTGTTTAATATATTTAACACGTAATTATATAATTTAACTTCTTATTTTTGTGCGTTGATGAGCACATTTAATTATTTATGTAACTTAAAGCCCTCATAGTTCAGGCATAAGGAAGCAATTATTAGAGGCTCGCTTTATCAATGAGCTAATAAGAAAATCATAAGTAAGTTATCATATTTACCAAAAATCTTTAGATACAAATTTCTTCATCGATTATCAATTTTGGTATAAAGAGTTGAGAATAAGAATACAATTTTTTTCCTCAATTTTTAGTTACTGGTAATAGATAAAATAAGGAATGATAAAATTGCAGTTAAATAATCCTGGACTTTATTTCTAAGAGAGGTGTGGGTATAAGCGGAATTAAATATCAGTAATAAAAAATAAAAAGATATTATTAAGATATTATCAAGCTATGAATACTTATCATAATGTTATCATTAAAATTAAAGATTTTTTAATAAGTATTTTTTTCATTGATACTTTTATTCTTATCATAAAAATTAATAATTTCATAAATCATTAAGAAAAGTTTATTATTTATTTATAAAATATAAAATATTTTAATTATTCATTTACAAAATAAAATAATATAATAACTAAATACGAGTAAAAAAATTTCTCAATATCATTTTTAATATTTAATACCAAATATTATCATCACTGTTAACTTTGTTTAATATGAAATTAAACACTCATAATATTTTCACTTTTCATTTTTTATTTCGATTCTTTCATAACAATAAAACCATTTAAGAATATATTAGACCTAATATGAAAAATATACTTAAAACCATTCCTACCTTGAATGTAAATTAAACAAAGATTAAATTAAACCCTTATCTTTGTTTAATCGTTACTCATTTTAATTTTGATTAATAAATTATAAAAATTTATAAATTATTAAAAAATAAATTTTAATATAAAATTATTTTATAATTGTTAAAAAGAAATAATTATATCATAATTACTAATAAATATTAAAATAAGCAAGGATTAAATAAAGATAAAGGTTTAATTTAAACACACATAAAGACAAGAAAAAGAAAGAACCGCAAGATC
>JANITX010000212.1:4684537-4706404 GCA_027564395.1 Erythroxylum ulei | reverse complement strand
TTCCAACTCAAGGAACTCTTAACAACCATTGAATGGAAGACAGAAGTCGAAAGTCTAGCATCAAATTTGAAATAGAAGCCAATCAAGACGGTGCCCACATGTGGATACAAATCAAAGAACCCATTTCTCAAGCAATAACCATGAATTTCCTGTCCTAATCTCAGTTCTAAGACCCCTTCAGCTGCCAGAACCAATGCGACCAAAGTCCGCGAATTGGGTTTCCATCCTTCCCCTTGCATCCTTCTAAACAAAACAATTGTCTCCTCGTAGCAATGGCAACTCACACATCCAGCTAACATGGCATTCCACGAGACCAAATCTCTCTCATTCAGTTTATCAAACACCGTTCTACCTTCTTCAAAAAACCCACATTTGCAATAAAAATCAAGGATAGAGCTGCCAACACGGACATCTTCAACCAAACCAGTACCCTCAAGACTGGCATGTACTCTCTTGCCAAACTCAACGTCATTTAACCTCCCGCAAGCCTTGAAAACAAGAGGCAGAGTAGCTTTATCAGGAGTTATGCCAAGAGATTCCATGTGAGCATACGCAGAAAGAATGGCAGAGTCATTTCCAAGTCTCGCTTGGTTTTTGAGAATGCTGTTCCAATCCCTCTTTGGGTTGATTCTAATGTGAATTATAGGGGGTTTTGTGGGGTTTAATGATAGGATGGTATTCATAATCAAAGCCACAGCCTTTCATGGGAAAGAAGAAGACTGTGGAGTGGATAAAATGTTGAAGATAAAGTCCCAGTGGTCTTGCACGGATTAGTAACTTCAATAACTTATGTCCTAAACTTTTTCGACTCTAAAATCTTATTATAACTAAAATTTTCAAGCATTTACCACAATTTGCTTCGGATGTTATAAATAATAACCTTTCATTTTCTGTCCTGAAATTTATCGACTTTAAATTTTCATGCAATTACCATAGTCTGCTTCTGATGACTCTAACTGATGACCCATTGACCCCTCCAGCTTCTGTCTCCAATATTTGTTGACTCTAAATCTTGTTATAACTAAAATTTTCAAAAATTTAAAGTAATTTCCTTCAGATGACCCTAAATGATGTAGCTTGGATTTGTATATCCCACAGTGGTACCAAAGAAATTAATTGGAGTTAATTAGTAAAATCAAAGTTGCAAATACTGTATTAGACTTGGTATCGGATTGGGTTTTGGTACAGCACTATTTCGGTACCGTTCAATACCGGGTATTATTTCAGGTAATTTTTTAAATTTATGAAATAGTCCCTGAATTTTTTTAAATTTTACAAAATAGTCCATTAGTATATTGTACAATTGTACTGTATACTTTATAAGTTTATATCAACCATGTCTTCAAAAATCATAATAATAAATAATAATCACAATTAATATGAAATACTAATAATTTTGAAATATTTCACATATAAATAATAACCACAATTAATATGAAAAAACACAATCATCATCATACAAATATAAAATTAAGAATAATACAAAATATTTAAAGTATTATAATAATACGATTTTATCATATAATAAATAATAATTACATCATAACATCTAATAAAAAGAAAAATAAATATCATTAATTCGCAAACTATTACAATTTACAATAAGAGTTCGTGATGAGGAAAGAATCAAGTAGAAGTTAAACTTGAAACAAAAACATTTACAATTACATTACATATATAGAATTAACATATACATCAAATATAAGTAAAATTAAAAGAAGAGAAAAAACAAAAACCTGGAACAAAATTCAATCGTCTACGGGAGGATACTCACTATAAACTGCACTGATCCCAGTTATCATTTAATACAAAATTCTCATCATTAAGAAGAGCTTCATCATCATTATCATTCAAATTTGATGCACCAAATGACATGTCAATACTTTCCCATCCAAGATTATCTTCCAAGTGATTGACATCTACCAAATTCGGTTCTTCAAAAACTCAATCCGCCAAAAGATCAATATTATTAATGAAAATTGGATCAATTGAACTACTTGTGCTATTAAGACTCCTAATAAACAATAAAATTTAATTATTAGAAAATTATAAGAAATTATATCGAAATTAATAATGATGATAACATATCTTTCCTGAAGCTTTGAATTGTAACGAACAAAAACCAAGTCATTTAACCTCTTATACTCCAATCTATTCCTTTTCTTAGAGTGGATAAATTCAAATGTGCTCCAGTTTCGTCACAGTCTGTTGCACTCACACATTGACTTAAAATCCGAATTGCAAACCTTTTCAATTCTGGAACACTATTTCTGAATTGATCCCACCAAAAAGTTGTAAATCGTAAGATAAAAAAAGTAGAATTATAAACAAAATAAAATGATAATTAATTTCAACAAATAAGAAAAAGGAAACAACTAATACTTAGAAAAAGTTTTCCTCTTTGTCGAATAGCAATTGAGATTCCAAAATCCCCATAAGATAACTTAAAAAGCTATATTTTTGAGCTTAAGAGATCTTGTATCGCATTAATGCTAACAATTGTTGTAATAGTTAAAAGCATTTCTCTATTAACTTCAGTTTGCTTAGTAAGATCCAGTCTAAAATAGACATTAGGATTAAAAAACATCACAGCTGTAAACAACAGAGAAGAAAGTTGTCTTTCCCTTCTCTCATTAATGATTGAAAGATATGGTGTGTACAACGAAGACCTATGTTTCATACTGGCCTTGATTGCTTCTGTCGATCTCTCTATGGCATCAAAAAATAACCTAGTGTTGGCTTTTTTTTTTCATTATCAGTCAAGCGAAGCACCCTCATCAAAAGCTCACAAACTCGGGTAACAAATTGACATTGAGACCAACATTCTCTATCTTCTAGTGTAATTTTACAAACCTCCACCCCAACATGAGAACTAGCATGCTGAGATGCAATCCACTTATCACTTGTAAACATTTGTCTTAACTGTTTTGCATCGTATCAAAAGATTGAAGTGATAAGAAATTTGTTGCAAATCTTATCACAGCAGGACGACACCAATTCCTACCATTGGTAAATTTCTTTCTCATTAAATTTAATACCAATGCACGATTATAGATGAGCTTGGCCACTTATTTAGCTTTCTGCATAGTCTCATCAATAACAGAAAAAATACTTAGGATCTCCAATATTCTTCAGCATTAGGTCAATACAATGTGTAACACAAGGAGTCCAAAAAAGAATTATATTTATTCTGCAACATTTTTCCCATCGATTTATAAGCAGAATCATTATCAGTAATAAACTGAACAATATTTTCTAGCCCTACTTCATTCACAACTTCATCAAATATTGCAAACAAAGTCTCAGTATTCCTAATAAGGCCAGATGGATCAATAGATTTCAAAAACATAGAGCCATTTGTAGAATAAACCAAAAAATTAATAATAGGCTCCTGTCTCTCATTCTTCCAATCAGCACACATGATTAAACATCCATAAGTAGCCCAATTCACTCTTCTTTCTGCCAAATAACTTCTAATTTCAAAAACAGAACAACTCAAAAGTTTGCCTGTTAAGTCATTAATAGAAGGACCTTTGTATCCCAAACCATAAGAGGCTATTGCATTCATCATAGGTTGATAATAATAAGACTGAGAAGTATTGAATGATGAACTTGTATTATACCACCATTTAGCTATTGTCATATTGACATTGTGAGTCGCATCTCTTGATTGCATTGCACTAGGAATTAAAGGTTGCGCTCTAGGTGTTGGACCCCGTTTTCGGAGCCCAATATCTGGAGTCATAAGCCTTGAACTTATTACCCCAAAGGGTTACTTGTCATTATTCCACCAGGTTGGTGTGCCCATACCAGTCAATCACTCGAATTACAACTAGCCTTCTCCAAAGAAATTGTAGCTCCACGTCTCTAGTTTTTTTTAAACAGGAATCATCTCAAATCGGAGTTCTACAACTTAAGATATACTTAAAAAGCTAAAGCGGGTTAACACCCCAATCATGCTCTCTCAACCGACCTCTCACTTACTCTAGGGCAAACTTTCTCAGAACAACTCCCAAAAGATACAAACTTTCATGGAGAGACAGAAAAGGATGTTAGGAATCCGTTACTTCAAGAATCACTTGATTGGAGGTCGGATGAGGAAGTTACACCCAAAAGAATTGAACATGTTTATACCATCAATTCAATTTGTACCTATCTTGGTGCAACTACCATATCTTCCCCTACAAATGGACTTCGTATTTGGATGGTTTGAAAGAAGACTTTGAGATCTACCACTTTCAAGAAGAAATCGAAGTGAGATTCGATCTCTAAAAGGATCAAAAATGGAACAGAAGACATTATGACGAAATAGAAACTAAGATGAAGCAGAAACTAAGACGTAGTGAATTCTAAGACGGAACGAATTCTAAGATGAAGCAGAAACTAAGATGGAGCAGAAACTAACACAGAGAAGAAACTAAGATGGAGTGGAAACTAAGATGAAGCAAAAACTAAGACGGAGTGGAAACTAAGACGGAGCAGAAACTAAGATGGAGCGAAAACTAAGACGGGGCGGAAACTAAGACGAAGCGGAAACTAAGACGGAGCAGAAACTAAGACAAAGCAGAAACTAAGACGAAGCAGAAACTAAGACAAAGCAGAAACTAAGACGGAGCGGAAACAAGACGAAGCAGAAACTAAGACGGAGCGGAAACTAAGACGAAGCAAAAAATATGACGAAGTGGAAACTAAGCCGAAGCGAATTCTAAAGCGGAACGAATTCTAAGACGAAGCAGAAACTAAGACAGAGCGGAAACTAAGACGAAGAGGAAACTAAGACGAAGCGAATTATAAGCCAGAACGAATTCTAAGACGAAGCAGAAGCCAAACTAAGATGATAGAATCGTCAAACTAAGGCGATAGATTCGTCAAACTAAGACGATAGAGAAGTCAAACTAAGACGATAAAATCGTCAAACTAAGACGATAGAGAAGTCAAACTAGGAAAATAGAATCGTCAAACTAAGATGATAGAGTCGTCAAACTAAGACGATAGGGAAGTCAAACTAAGACGATAGAGAAGTCAAACTAAGACGATAGAGTCATCAAACTAAGACGATTCTAAATCACTTTCTACACTCTCCAGAGCATCTCCCCTCATAAGGATCATATCTTTCGACTTGGAGGTCCAAAAATTACAAACTTTATATCGTTGGAAAACTGGAAAGATCATCTACAACTTCCAAAAGGCACTTTTTACCAGTTCTACCTAGATCATTCTAGATTTTCCCTTGAATACAGGAAACAATTCCTACCCTTCTGAAAAAGATTGAATATAACATTGTTGGAAATTGAAAAGCCATAAACAAACATAATGTATATGCATTTCATTGCATTAAAATAACTATTTTTCAACGCTTTAGTGGGCATTTCGAGCCACCTTACAACATAGTCCAAAATAGAAACTTTTGTAAAACAATAATTTCTCAAAATGCAACTAAAGCCTTGGTTTACAAGATTAGCTTAAAAATACAACAACATTTCAAAAGCAGAGTGTTGCCTTGGCCCTTGACTACTCAAATCTCTTGCTCATCACCTGTTTGTGAGGAAGAAAGTGGGGGTGAGCTTAAAGCCTGTGGGTAACAATTTTATAGTTCGTAACAAGTAAAGAAATTTTTGAAACATTTTCAATGCAGAAATTTATTTGTATGCAAATCATGAATGCATTACTCTTATCAACTTGTCATGAACACATAAACACATCAAATGGTTTGGGTAAGTCCAAAACGTGACGCACTACACATTTCCAATGAAATGGTCCTGTGTAGTCGTAAATTCTTGAGGGAGATCCATGCCACTAGCGGGCAGGCAGAAGAAGCCTAGACTTGGGTCAACATGCACGTGACGGTTCTTGAGGGACTACCACAAACCCACAAAACACATAGATTTCAAAATCTTGTAAACTTGCTGCCCACAATAGCACTTTTCTTTAAAACTTGCTTTTCATATGCTTGTTATATCTTAAAAACCATTTCCAAAGGTATGATTTCGTATCATGCATCATTTCAAACAATCATTTTAAACACAACTTCCCATAAATCATCACACAAATCATGTATAAGCATATAGGTATTAAATGCACATGAATGAGGTAGTTCCAAAATTAATTTCTGTCATTTATTGACAGAAACTTTTATTAGCTTATCACCTAACTATAAAAGTGAAACCCACCTTGAAGTCCTTGACTATGGCTTGTTCAAAAATGCATTTCCTCTTGCCCTTCTTGATTCCCTTTTTAACATAAATACAATTCCCGAAATCAATAGGAATTTCCAAATGAGAACCTAAAGACACTAATGTATAAAATGATCTTAGAACACTTAAACCCGTGCATTTAGTAAGCTCTTGACACCAAAACTTTTCCAAAAATCCAAAGCCTTAAAAGGCTCTTACCTTAAATCTTCACCAAATGAAGAAATGCTTGGTTCAAAATAAAGCTCTTATCTTCCTCTACCTTTTTCCCTTCTTACTCAATCTCAAAAACCCTCTTGAAGGCTAAGAAAAATCAAGACCTAGCTTGCTCTTCTTTCTTCCTCTAAACTCACGAAACTCTCTCTCTCTTCTTTCTTCAATTTCATTTTCTCTCTCTTCCAGAAGTAAGACACCCCATTTTCTTCTCTTTTACACCATTAATGATTGCATAAAGTCCTTTTTTGCGCTTACTTTAATGCCTTATGGTTTTTAAACTTACATGACTTGCCAAAATTGGCCTTACACTCTCCCACTACTTTAATAGTTCAAGGCCTTTAGCCCATGCCATATTATCTTACCCACATTAACAAACTAATTAATTCCAACATGGCTACTCTAGCAAAAACCCCAAACTAAATCTAGTCATGCTTATAGTAAGGAAAATTTTTAGGGGCCAACACCGGAAGTCCCAAAAACTAGCCCAAAAGTTGCTGAAAATTGCCATTTCTCGACAAGGGCAACGGAGACGATGGGCTCGTGTGCCACACGCACTCAACGGGTGAACAGTACTGCCCCCACGGGATGGTATGTCTAGCGCATACAACACACGCGGTCGACATGTGGATGGATAGTATCGCGCCACGTGTCGCTCGTGCAACGTATGCACAGCCGATAAGAGCGTGTGGTTGCGCGTTTGCTAAACATTGTTGAGGCGGGTCGCTGGGTGGCACATGTAATCTCGTAGTTGACATCATTGCTGAAGTCCGTGAATGACGTTAGTGCTACAGTACGCTGATGCACTGCTGACGTTAGCAGCTACAATAATTTAAAAACACACACACACACACACACACACACACACATAAATTTCAGATTTCCTATAAGGGTGGCTCGAGGTGTTTTAGGTTAGTTTTCGAGTTCGAAAAATTTATAAAGTGAAAATTTTCATTTTTCTGGATTTATTACATTAGTAATAAATTAAAGTTTAATTCTAGGAAAAGGAATTAAGGTGTTCTAAATTTGATTTCTCCTAAATTTTCATGATTCGGACATCATATGAGGGAGATACTTCAAGTTTTCGTGTCTCGGGTCTCATGTTCAGTGTTTGGGATCGCATGATAGTTACTTGAAAAAGGAATTAAGATATTCTGAAGCCATTTTAAAGTAAATTTTTATGCAACGAACTTTCCATAAGGAAGATACATGAGGTTCTCGTGTCTCGGGTGATCGGTTCAGTGTCTAGTGATGCACAATAGTCACTCTACTGAGATTTTTCCTTTGCGAAATTCTCCATTGAAGTTTTTAGAGAATGTCTTCAGCATGAGTGTGTGACAATGAGACTGTGCATTCGAATTTTTGCATTTATTGATGTTACATTGTCACATACCATATGCTCATAAAGAATGTGAAGATAACATAAACATGTATCCCTTATGTTTGTGGACGTTTTAAGTGCTGATGAAGATATAGTCACCAAAGTGTCCTTTCAAGTCAGTATTTTGAATTATTCTGCTTGCATATTGGAGGATGTCTTTGATTTTATGTTTAGTTATTATGTCCAAAGGTGTTGGCCTTACATAACATTTTGAGATGTGCATAAAGGCATTAGATGGAGGAAAGTTGTTACTCAAGTGATATATTCGCCCAAAGGTGGTAGTGTCATAAGAGTTGATAGTTTGTACTTTGATTGCTTTTATGTGGAGGTCTAATTACATATATTATATATTCAGCTTAAAGGGGTTTCATAATATGAGTGATCACATTTTCAGTAAAGATACTATTCAATAACTTTGGGTATTGTTGTTATCCTACATTTGCGCTTATTGAAATATTGTTATTTTGTAGTCACCTTTTTGGTCAACAAAATCAGTGTCACCATTGAAACCTTGATCGATTTCAATATAAAGAAGTGGACGGAGGATGTGTTGAATGCTATGGAGATAACTAAGGTTGACATGGCCATACGGTCGGATAGGCCATCTCCACCTACATCCATGAGCTCGAGAGTTCATAAAGCAACCTATGAAGCCTAGGATCGGTCTAACACATTATGTTTGATGACCATTAAAAGATCCATACCTAACCATCTGCTAAATGGACTTCAGGGCACAGACATAGTGAAGGAGTTTCTTGGTAATATCTCCCAGAGGTACACAGTCTCACCTAATGTTGAGACAAGTTCCTTGATTAAAAAATTATTCTCCATAAGGTATACAAGAGAAGGGGGAGTAATGGAGTACATATCAAGAATGATTCATCTTCACAGTAGACTGAAGAGGCTAAACATTCCTTTTCCTGATGTCTTCACTGTTCACTAGACTCTGAACACACTCGCTCCAGAGTTTAGTAATCTGGTGATGATATATTACTCGCTGAATGAGGAATGGGACTTCAACACTTTGATAGCCCATTGCGTTGCTGAGGATGAGAAACTCAAGTTTGCTACTCCTACAACCCTGGAAGTAATTAAAGGGAAGGCAAAGATGAAGCCCGCTAAGTTTAAAGGTAGAAAGTTCAAATCTTCTCCATATGCTAATGTAGGTCAAACCAGTGTTGGTAAAGGTCCGCATGACATAAAGAAGTCATCAGTATAAGGCCTAGAAGGAAAGACTTTGACCATCAGGTAACTCCTTGGCTTATTAATTTATAAATCTGATTTGATATAGTCGCATTAAGTATTTGGTGGCTATATAGTGGGGCATCTGATTAAGGTATTTCCACGATGCAGGAGTTCATATCCAGGATAAAGCCAAATAAAGTGAAGGAGAAAATGATCGTTCACAGTAATGAAAAAGTGGAAGTAATATCTATGGGGAGTGTATGTATTGAACCTTGTTGTAAGGTTCATTTGGGTTTTACACGACATATTTTGTATGCGATCTTTTTATCAATTTTGGACAAAGAGGGTTAATGTTTTTTATTCAATGCTTCTGTTATATAGTTTTTGTTTAAAGCAAAACATAATGGTACAACTTTCTTGTCATATGGTTTGTATAGAATGTGTCTTACCTCGAATTAGATATATACTTCTTCGTATCTTGCTAAACAAGTTATGAAAGACCCTGATGAATGAAAAGTCATTTATGTTGTGACATAAAAGTTTAAGCCATGTTTCCAGACTTAGGGTTGAGAGATTGATTAAGGAAAGCATTTCATAATTATAGATTATGATGATCTGGGAACATGTGCTGATTGTTGCAGGGGTAAGTTGACTAATAAGGATATTGAGGTCAACTCATGCTTTTGACTTATTGAGTTTGATATATAAAGATATTGGTAAACCTTATACAGTTGCATTGTGCAATTCTAAATGTATTATGACATTTGTTGATGATTATTTCCATTACAATTATATGTTCTTACTTAAAGACTGAAGGTTGAGAACCAGTTGGGAACATTCATCAAGATAGTCAGATTTGATCGTGGAGGAGAATATCATGGTAAACATGCTGTTTTAGGACTTGAAAAGGTCCGTTTTCTAGATATTTGGAATCAGTTAGAATAGTGACTTAATTCACTATGCTGAGTAGTTTTGAGCAAAACGGTATGTTACTGAAAGGCATAACTGCACCCTAAAGGACTTGAAGAAGTCGATGTAGAACAAGGCTATTTTACCTGATTATCTAAAAGTTTGGAAACCTAGCCTTGCACACATTCGTGTATGGGGCTGCCCTACTAAAGTAGTATAACCCTTATAAAGAAAGATTGCATGCTCGTTCCGCTCATCGTTATTTAGTAAGATATCTCGACCATTTTAAGGCTACAACTTTTACTGTATAGAAGGAGGGACCAAAATAGTAGAATCACAAACGACCAAGTTTCTGGCATACAATGTCTATGATGATGGTGGGCGACCTTCGGATGATAGCAGGGCAGATACTATAGTTATTATGTACCCGCTACTCGTACAGTTAGATTTGTTGGATCTAGGTCTCTATACCGTGCCTGTATAGGAACAGGAATCCATACATGTACACACAATGGTCTCTGGGGGTATAAGATCTAATGCAGTTAGGTAAATCCACCAGAGTGAGAAGACCTGCTTTATCATCTAATTACATAATCTATCAAGTGTACAGGACTATGATATTAGATATGTTTCGAATCTAGTTAGTTTTACAGAAGCTGTTTCTGGACTCATTGCAGATGTGTGGTGGGATGCAATGAATGACGAGATGCAATCCATAAAGCATAGTAAGGTTTGGGAGCCAATTGATTTACAGCAGAACTGAAAACTCGTCAGCTGTAAATGAAGATTATACCTAAAGGATTTCGGGATAAAGTTTAGCGGTTTATGGGCTCGCTCAGTTGCCTAGTGGTTCACTCAGGGAGAAAGGTTGACTTTATGTTACCTATATGGATAATATATTGCTCACGTCAAATTAATTGACCATGTTGTATAAGGTTAAACAACTTTTGGTCAAGAACTTTGAAATGAAGGACCTTGGCGTAGCATCTTTTGTCCTAAGTATTCAGATTCATCGGGACAAATCTCAACACTCATCAGGCCTCTTATAGATTGCATACATTGAGTATGTGTTACAATGATTTAATACAGTTAATAGTAAACCTATCGTAGCACCTAGCTCTCATAGTGAGAGATAATCTTTAGCACAACATCCAAAGAATAAAGTAAAGAGAGACGTTATGAGAAATGTTCCTTATACTAGTACGGTTAATAGCCTGATATACGCTTGGCTATGTACTAGGCGGGACATTGCATTTACTGTTTGATTGTTTGGTCAATATCTGGTTAATCCAGGTGTAGACTATTGGAATGTAGTCTAGCGAGTGTTGAGATACTTAAAGGAACTAAGGATTATATGTTGACATATAGCACAGTCAACAGACTAAACCTCATAGGGAATTTAAATTCAAATTTAGCTATGTGTCTGGATGATCAAAAGTTCACTTAAGGTTACATGTTTTAAGTTTGCAGATGGTACAATGTCATGGAAGATTGTCAAGTAGACATGGGTGACTTCCTCGATCATGCACGCATAGTGCATGCTATGGGGCTGCTTCACAGACGATTTAGCTTATAAACTTGATTTTTGAGTTGTCTGTGGTTGATTTAGTGGCTATACCCATTTGGTTGTACTGTGGTAATCTTCTTGTTGTGTTGTTTAATAACAACAAAGAATATCACAGGGTCTTAGCATTTAAAGGTCAATTATTTGGCCATAAAGGTGTTGATACAAAAAGGTGACGTTAAGGTTTGGAGCATTTAAGGACTGAGGAAATGATAGTCGATCTTTTAACTAAAGGATTTCGCCCACTTGTGCTTGTGACACAAATATACAGTATGGGTGTTTTGACGTCCTTAGAGATTGTTAGTTAGGAGATCGTTATGTTTGCTCCATGTACATTTATATACTTAATACTATGATGATGTGATGGTTCATCAATAAAGATGCTCATCGTTTATCCTCGATAATACATGTTATCATATATTATTTTAATGCATATAAAAGTCTTAAGATTTGTGTCGATCTTAAGCATTTAAAGGTCATTGGGCATATATACAGATTGACCTTGTGCCTATATCATTTAGACGCATACAGATTTATACGGATATCCATGAATTTTGACATGACATAGGGGGATATAAGTTTTTAATCCTATAAAGGTTTTCTAATGCAGTTTAGCATTCAGTTGGAGAACGTAAAGGTTTTCTCTAATGCAGTTTAACATTTGGTAAGAGAAAACAAGTTTTTCTCTAATATTGTTTAGCATTCGATGAGAGAAAACAAGATTTCTCTAATACAGTTTAGCATAAAGTTGGAGAAATCAAAACCCATAAAGAAGATGATATAATTTAGATCATAAAGGTATCATCCTAGCTTGCCACACTCCATTTTCCCATTTATGTCAGTAAGGTATTAGGTATACGTGATTGTATTAGATTTATAAATTTGATACTTTTCGATATCGAAAGCCTTATAGGACGAAATGATGGAAGTTCGTTATCTTTGGATCAAATGTTTTGTTTTTACAACCTAGTCGACTAATACAATAGCATGACTTAACCAAGTTTTTAAACTAGAGTCAACACTGCAATTAAGTATTATCCAAGGGGGAGATTGTTAGACATTTTGTAATTTCCCGTAAAGTTGGACAATATTTAATTGCATTTATTAAAGATAATAAAGTGGCCAAATAAATGATTTAAATAAATAGGTTGAAGTCCAAGTAAAAAATGGATCGCAATCAGTGTGGACCGAACCCATATCGGGCCTATGATGGGGAAGCCCGATATGGAAGCTATATATAAAGGTTAAGGTCTCCTACAATTGCTCATATCAATCATAAACATAAGGATTATCTGACCCGTTAAGAGAGCTTACGTTTTAACAAAACTGTAGAAAGACGCTGACTGCGTTTCGGTGAGGAGTTCCCATGAAGACGATGGTAGATTCACAATCCTTTTGGCTTCGGAAAGCTCGTTGAAAGTTGTGGAATCGAAATAAGATAATTTCTACATTTCTTCGTTTCTTTTCATTTCACGTTCGATCCGAAATACGTAACTAAAGTATCATTACATGTTACATTATGCTGTGACTGGTTTTAGACTACCGTGTCGTTAATGTCTTCATAGTTGGGTTTTGCCATGATTCCCTTTTTAGGTGTGCCATTGATGTGCTTCACAGCTGGGTCTTCTTTTTTTTTTTTGCATTGTTGATGGATTTTTTGCCGAGAACTCTTAGATATGTGGTTGTCGATTGGATTGGAGTACAACACTACTATTTTTACGTTTATAATTAATGCTTCCTGTTGCTGGTTTTTTTTGTCAAGGATCACGTCTATGTGGGTTGAAGGGTATCGTGAGTAATCCAGAGATTGTATGGCATGACTCCTGCGTTTTTCTGTTTTTGTTGGCTACACGATTTTTGGGAATTCTGACTATGAATTTTTAGCTTTGTGATTGTCAAATGGATGAAACGACTGACGTGCTAATTTTATGTTGATGAGAATTCCACCTTGGTGCTTCGACTTTTATTAATTGATTGGTTATGGGTAACTCACGTCTGGGTTGTTTTGTAGATTGTGTTTATCTTCTGCTGAAGGTTGGTTGTTGGCTACGCTATTGATGTGGCTATTGCTCCATGAGTTGGTATTAGAATTTGCATAAATCAGCTCATAGTGTGTGGTGATAACTTTCAGATCTATTTTAGTGGAACTAAACCTATCGGGAAGTTGTTGTTCTTTTATTTCTCAAGTGTTTTCGTTTATGTTGAATTTTGTTTAATCACTTGAGTTGTTTATTTTATTTTGTTATTATTAAACATTGTTTGAGAAAATCTTCTATTGAGATTAGTATAAGGCGGTCGTACTATTAGGTTGAGTGATGTCAGCATAGTAAAGTCTTGTATAAAATTATTGTCGTTAGTGAAAAAATTAAATTGACTGAGGGCCCCGCAAACATAGACAAAATGTGTCGAACTGTGTTAACAAATTTCGGTATTAATTTGTTATTTTGCTTTCGATTGTTTAATTTTTCTAATTTTTTATTATACTAGAAACGACTGCGGAAAAATCTGAAAGTTTGTAAAACTCTTATAACCTCCGATTTTTCACATATAATTATAAATTATGTAGCTTAAACAAATTATTTAAGGAATTCATAACTTAGGTCTAGGTTAGTATCCGGTAATAAAGTGCTCAAAAAAAAAGAATAAAAATGGGCAGAGATAATTGGAATAAGAATGAAATTAGTGATTATGCATATTTAGTACGTAATTAGTAAGAATGAGATTAAGCAAAGTTAATAGTTATTGTAGTATTTGATATCAAATATTAAGAATTATTTTTTCATAATTAGTCATATTTATTTATGATATAGTTTATTTTATAACTAATTAATTAAAATGTTTTATATTTTATAAATAATTAATCAAATATTTTTCAGTAACACGACTTTTACCTTTTAAAATGAAGAAAAGTCATTTCAACAATACGATATGTTACGAATTTCAGAAGAAACTAAATTTTCTTCTCTGGTTAAAGAGCTACTTTATTTCATGATTTTCCATTCTCGAGCTGTTAAAAAGCGATATGCAACAGAGTTATTCCTGTTCCTTCTGCTGTAACATCTTCTGAATGTTGTCAATGAAAGAGGACATGATCTCCAAGTTCCTTCCTTCTGAAACCAAAAAGGAAAATGAATTAAGAATTAGTTAGTATTCATAGCTCGTGATGCATAATCTGTAATAATGAAAAATGATTTGATGAGAAATTTGGGTGATTTGAACTAACCAAGTCTTGGTACAGTATGCCCCTTTGAATGGTGAATGACCATAGGATCAACAAATGATTCTATCAGCAATTTTCCTTCTTCCTTCATAAAATCTATTTCCCTTGCATCATGTGTGAAAAACATAATTTGCAGGGGTAATTCAAGTGGTAAGGAAGTTGAAAAATGATAATTGTTTTATGTACTGACTTTGCTTGGATATGAAGTTTGAAGTATTTTAAAATTTATGTTAGAATTTGGCTTCAAACTTACTCAATTTAGACTTTTTTTAATTAATTTTGACTTAGACCAATTCAAATTGAGCCTAAATTAAAATGTTAAATATAATTAAAGAGAAATACAATTAATCTGATAAAAATCGTATCAGAAATATTAAAATACTGACCCTCATCTAAGCTTTGATAATTTAGTTTGATTCAAGTTCGATAGTTTAATTTTAGGTTGACTAAATTTCGAACTATGATCAGATTTATTATTTTAGTCTATAAATGTAAAAATCTACAATACTGACCCAATATAATCTTAATCGGACCGAACTTAATATATTTTCGTCCCTGATCTCATCTAAGATCAAATAGTATTACAGATTTTTAATGAATACAATTAGAAATCTACTTCAAAGATTGGATCTTGTTTTCCCAGATGCTCCATTTCCTGCTGAAGAAAAATCTGACGCTGAAGGAGCATACGATCCTCCATACTACGAATGGTTCCAATCCAATGAGGATTACAGTGAGCACAGAAACTTTGAAGAATGTATAGCATTCAATGAAGATTACACGATAAAGAACGGACCTTTCGAGAGGTGCTCCAAACTTGGAACCTCCTAACTTAGCCCCTGATGCGATTATCACGATCTTAATCGCCGAAATCCTGTTAAGCCCCACGCCGTCTCTCTGAATTCCTGGCAGACAAGCCGCTAAAGCCGCCCCCTACGGTGAAGGAACGAAAGAAGAAGAATCAGACACAAAATCCTGTAGTGGTTAACCAAAAAGCAAGAGCATTGATTTCTGAAAAACAGTAATGAGCTAAACCACTCCTCCTGACCTGTGAAAGACCAAACACCCCAGGCTGCTACTGCATTTTCAACTCTTCAATGAATGCTATACATTCTTCGAAGTTTCTGTGCTCACTGTAATCGTCATTGGATTGGAACCATTTGTAGTATGGAGTATCGTATACTCCTTCAGCGTCAGATTTTTCTTCAGCAGGAAATGGAGCATCTGCGAAAACAAGATCCAATCTTTGAAGTAGACTTTCTGGGAACCTTCCTATCTCCTTCTGGAAGATTGCACCGCTGTTTCTGAATTCATGGAGGCATAAAATTCTAGGTTTCTTCTGTTCTTCATTTGCCACTGTCGTTGTACATTTCTCTGGAATTTCCTCTCCTGGACAGGTAAGTCTTTAGATTTGACATTATATGATGGTCTAATTTAATGCAAAAAAACACAAAGTCCCATGCAAATTATTTATCTGCATTATATTTAGTTTAAGTATCATAAATCTTTCTTTCATTTACCGAGAAAAGAAGAAAAACTGAATCCAGAACGTTTAAGTATCATAAATGTTTATGTTCAAAAAAAAAAAAGTATCATAAATGTTTCGTTCATTTCTCGAGAAAAGAAGAAAAACTAAATAGTTTTTATTTAGTTTAAGTACTTTCTTACTGGTTTGATTTATTTTGTACTTATCTTTTCTTTAATTAATGTATTTATTTATTTATTTTATTTTTTATTGTTACTCGTTGTTTTATTTTTCTTTAATTAATGATATGGCTGTTGAGTTTATAGATGATTGATCAATTCAAGTCATGTCTTTTTATTATAGGAATGCTTATGTCGAAACTATCTCTAACGTTATTTTGCAGGAACATTCAAATCACTTGTCACGAAAATACTTTCAAATTTTGATTTAATCAGAAGTAAAAGTTTCTAATCAGAAAATACTTAAACATCTGATTAAGAACGCCCCTCTAAATATTGTAGCACCTCCGAGCAATCTTCTGCACCGTCAGACCCTTCAGATGAAAATGCACAGAAAAGATTTGGCTTCCGTAGGCAGCCTCGTTCCTTGGAATCTTCGCTGTTTCTGAAATACGGCTTCTTCTTGGGCGGTGACCTGTGGAGACTGGACTGGAGAGGGAGCCACACCACATGTCTGTCTTTTTTCAACGCTATAAAATATTTGAATATAATACAATTTTCTGAAAAGTTTGAATTTAAAATTTATTTTTCACAAATATAAAAACTAGTACCTTACACATAAATATCAGACAATTCTACTAATTTAAAATGAACAGATCAATTTTTATTTGACCAAATTTGAATATTATAATCAATAAATTAAATTAAATTTGACGATTTCAGATTATCATAATTAAATCATATTTAAGCTCTAATTTGATTTAAAAAATTTATAAGCTCACATTCTATAAAATTAGAGTTTGATCCAATCTATTGCCAACCTTAATAATAATAAACTCTAATGAATGATGTACTAGTAATATAATTTATATGACTTTTGAGGGCTCAGCCCTTAAAAGTAATTAAAGAACTAAAAATATTTTCTAACCAAAAGATTCAAAAGTCTAAGATTAAAAAATTGCACGCAGGTCCAAATTTTTCGAACAACTCCGATTCTCGCCAGCTTTTGCCAGCTACTGTTTTATAATTGAACTTGAACAGCCAGCCAGGCTCCTGCTTATTGGATTGACTAAATTATTAATACAAACTATAAAGTCGTTATAAGATAAATGCCAATTAACAACAATACCGGTTCCCACTGCAGACTGAAGTACTGAACCCCAATATGCCATACCCATTTGGACACCTGTTCCCCACAAGCCCCCGTCGTACGTTTTAAATATAATATTTAAAAATTAAACCAATGATAAAAAGGCTGAAGTTTAAAGGATTTAATATATATTAAAATAATACATATTGATTAAATTTGAAAATTATAAAAAAATTAAATAAAAATCTTATCTTTTCTTATAAAAAATTGAAGTTTAATTAAAAACTAACTTATTCTAATTTATAAAAATTAATTAATTTGTAAAAAATTGATCGATTAATTAACATATTAATTAAATTTTAATAACAAAAATTATTAAAATAAAAATAATAAATTTAACTAGAAATTAGACAATTAAAATTTTTTATAACTAATTCAAATGAAGTGGTTTGATTTTCTAGTCGCTCAAAAGTAAAGTATTCCTTACAAGGCCCTGTTGTACTTGCTAAAAATAATATTTTAAAATCAATCTAAGTTTAAGTTAGTAAGATAAAATTAATTAATTCGTAAAAATTAAAAAAGTTGATTAATAAATTAAATAATTTTTAGTAATAAAAATTATTAAAATATATTAAATGAAAAAATTAAAAGAATTAAAATGTTTATGTTTAAATCAATTGATTTAAATTTTTAAGAAGCAAAGTAGTTGGATAGGTTTCACCAACTCTCCCAGGGAACAGAACCTAGTCGATTAGTTTTGAAGAATTGAAGTCTTCCATGTCCCCACTCCAGATCACGACAAGCAGACATGTAATATTTAAGGCTGCAACTTGAACTTGTTCTAATAGAAAGGACCATGTTAGTTGTTCTCCACATTCGAATATTCTCCTCTTCTTCGTTTTCTTTCTCTTCAATTATCCATAACGCAGCTTAATTATTTAGTACTTTGATCCCTTCAACCACCCTTTTGCATTCACAAGTTCGTTCTTTTAATGCTATTTTTAGTTGAATGTAAAATTTTAATAAAATAGAACAGGATATAATAAAATGAAATAATTTATAATAGAATAAAATATAAAATGATATAATATTAAAAATTTGTTGTTTGGAAAGAATGAAACGGTTCATAATATAATATAGTGAAATATTATTTGAATTAAGGGTTTATAATGTAATATAGTATAAAGTTGTTTATTATTTTACATTTTATCATAAATTCTTCGAATCGAAAATTTTTTATTTTTACTATTTATGATAGAATGTAAATTAAAGTAATATTATAAAATTATTATTTAAAAAGGGTTGAAGGGTTCGTAATATAATAAAGTGAAATATTATTTAGATAGAGGGTTCATAATGTAATATAATAAAATATTATTTGGATAGAAGGTTCATAATGTAATATAATATAAAGTTGTTTATCATTTTACATTTTATCGTAAATTTTTTAAATTGAAAATTTTTATTTTTACTATTTAGGATAGAACGAGATGTGATATAAGATGTGATATAAGATTCTCCTTTTTATCCTATTTTATTATAAACTCTCCTCTCGTAATAATATTATATTTTATTTTATTTCATTAATAAAATCTCAATAAAAATAACCCAAGAATTGATACTTAGAAGGTGAATATTTAAAGGGAAAGGTTGGAGTAGAAGAAGCGTTTTCAGGCCCAAAGAGCCGAGCCGACCACGCAAAGCAGTCGTTGAAAAGGTTAACGCGGAGGCCAGACTGTGTAAGGTGTACTTACCCTTTGGCTACCCGTAAAGACTTATAACGTTATTTTAATTTTTACCACACAAAAAGAAGACCTTTAAAGTGTAATCTAATTATAAGCTGAGTATTAGTATTAACTCCCTTGACTTTCATAACTGGAGCTTCTATTGTCTATACCTTGAGGAAAGTTCGAAGAAACCAAGAAGAAGGAGCCATTTTATTAAACACGTCTACTTAGAAGGAAAACGAAAACGAAACTATTTTAAATTGAAAGACTTAATTCACTCCTAAAATTTAACTTGAGAGTAAAGATTTACGCGTTATTATAAATAACTAAATATACTCACACTTAATTTAGGTTAAATTGTCACGTAAGTAACGTTTAATTGGTTAACATTTAACGTTTATGTCGCTTATTATTTTTTAAATGAAATCTAAAATAAAAGTTTTTTAATTAAAATCATAAGAAAATTTTCAAAATTTTTAAAATTGAAAGAAATTTCTAAAGTTTATAAAATGACTTTCATGTCTGTTGTAATATAAAATAATTAATAAAATTAAACTTTTAATATAAAATATTGTTAAGTAGAAATGACAAAAAAAGGTTTGTTCCATTATATAATATATACACATTCATTGCATCAATATATGGTAACATAATATTTAAATGATTCGAGGAATCTCATAATCTATACAATTATTTATAGATTAATCGCTGGCCAACGAAGTCTCCATTTTCTTATAACCTCTCTATTCCTTTATATTCGCTTCCAAACTCTCTCTCGCACACACACAGACACTATTCTCTGTTAAGACATGGGGTCTTCTTCCATGTTTAAGGTTTTCTTAGTCTTGGGTCTCTTGGCCACTTCATGCATGGCACAAGCACCAGGTGCTGCACCTTCAAGGCCACCAACGACGGCTCCACCAACGCCAACTGCAGCCCCCACGCCATCGCCAAAGGCAGCACCTACGCCATCGCCAAAGGCAGCGCCCACACCGTCTCCAACCCCCGCGCCAGTTCCTTCTCCTTCTTCCCCGGCTCCGACTCCATCACCACGCTCAGCCCCAACTCCCTCACCAGTGTCCACTCCATCTTCTGCACCCACTCCACTTGCCTCCTCTCCCCCGTCTCCTCCGCCCCTATCACCTAGCTCACAGGTTCCCACTGCTCCACCTTCAGAAACCACCACGCCCCCATCTGGGGCCTTTGCCGTCGACAGAGTCTTCATCGCCGGAACTGCACTTGCAGGGACTTTCTTGGCCTTCGTTTTGGCTTAGAAAGGAGTTGACCTCCATTTCTACATCCGGCTTTTAGGTCCTTTTTGGTTTCCTGGAGGGTTGTTGACGAGATCCATTGTTTCTTGTTACTTGTTCGTTGACTTATAATTAACCTACCTTCTTCTTCTTCCATTTTCTTTCTCAAAGTTGTGTTCTTATTTTTTATTTTTATTTCCATTTATGATTTGATGATTTCTATATTGAAAATTTGAGGATGATTATTTGGGTGGGGTTGATAGGCTGTCGTGATGACACGTGTATGATCCAACGGTGAGAGGGGTGGATAGATGCAGAAAGTGAACATTGTTGTACATCAAATAAACAGTTTGGTATTCGTTTTCTGTTAATTCCCATCCCTTTCTGATTTTATCTATATTTGTATGTCATGTTATGCTTGAAATTTTAAAATATATATATACTTTAATTAAAATAACATAAATTTAATTCATTATTTAAAATACGTAATTTATGTAGATATAAAGTCATTTCAAGCATAAATAAGTCGCTATTTTTAGGCTAAATCTCGGAAGGTTGATATATGAAATTTCAAGTATGCTCCAAAATGAATATAATACAAAGAATGGCATGTGCAGTGCCAAGGCAATAATGGACCAATGGTTGATTTGGTGTATTTTAAGCGTATAGCTGTCATGCAAATGAAGCACCATCATTGCTGGAATTAATTGGCAATGTATGCGGTTTAACATAAGCAGCCATCTCTTTATTAAAAAAAAAACGAAAGAATCCGCGGTTATTATTTTTTAGATACGTATTAGGTAAATTTTTGGATTAACGTAATAGTCTATAAATCACATCAACTAGATACTTCGTATTAGATAAGTCTTGTATAGCAAGTCCGATTAAGAAAGTGTTGATAAAAAGATTCAAACACAAAACCTTTTAATTTTATATTCCTACTCCACCAACTCAACCACCCTCTGAGGAGCTAGGCAACCAACCCGTTAGATTACTATTGGACTTTTTGTGTAAAGTTCATAAAATACGGCTTTAAGTATACGTGACCTTTTAACATTTTATTAAATATACTTTAATTCTAAATTTTATAATATTATATATGAAGATTTAGAGTTAGTCTAATTTTTAAAGAAATAAATGTGCGAATATGTTTTTAAAGTTCTCTCTAACTTCCGATTAGAGTTAGCCTCTATTTAGTTGAATTTATCACTAGAGTTTTTGTCAGTAGAATTTTTTCTGAAGATCTTTTCTGAGAAGATTTTTTTAAAAAGTTAATTAATTATTTGGTTGTCATTTTAAAAAGAGTTTCATACGATAGACTATTTGGCAATGTAAAAAAAAAAAGTACTTTTAATTTTAAATATATTTTATTTTATAATAACAATTATTTATACATATAAATATTATTTAAAGTATATTAAACAATATGCAAAGCACTATATATTAACTATTATATAATTTTAAACAATATGAAATATAAATAAAAATATATC
>JANITX010000212.1:4596505-4612212 GCA_027564395.1 Erythroxylum ulei | reverse complement strand
AAGGCGGTCTAAGATCTGACTCAAATAACCTAGTCCATATCACGTTGTTTTGAAAATATAAAATGATGTGTTTTGGAGCAGGCTCAGGCCGCAGTGCCGCATCCTGTTGCCCTTTGACCTGATTCCATGCCCAAGCAAAACGCCATATTCTAAGGTGTATATGAAGAAGGACAGGTGCAAGCCAATATGTACAAAATGCAGATGCTCACAACAAGAGAAAGAGGGATCAAGACAACAGAAAGTTAAGTTTGTAAGACAATTTATTGATCTGATTTATTTTGTCATGCCTGAATTCATGATAGTTTTGTAAGGATTGATTTCCTCTCTTCTTTACTTCTTTGATTTGTTTACTATGATTAGGAAAATTAAATTCTATACCCTTTTGATTTTTCGAGATAGCAGATGAAATAATTACTGACGGTTATCGCATCAAGTTTCTTTTCAAGTGGATTATATAGCCTTACTTTTGCCGGACAACTCCAAAATTAAGAGTACGATTTCACCTTTCGACTGCATCATTTTGTTGCAGTGTACCATATCCATAAGAGTACGATTCCACCTTTAGGATACATCATTTTGTTGCGGTGTACTAGGTATTGTGTATTGCGCACATATGCCTCGATTTGTAAGAAACTTTGCAAATGGACCTTGACATTGTCCATTTTCATCAAATTTTTCATAATATTCACCACCTCTACTAGACCTCATTATCTTTACTTTTCTATCTAACTGGCTTTCTATCTCATTAACAAACACCTCTAGGATGTCCACAAATTGAGACTTCCCATGTAGTAGATAAATATAACCATATCGTGAGAAGTCATCAATAAAGGTAATGAAATATTTTTTGCCGCCTCAAGAAGGAACGTTGAAAGGACCATAGATGTCAATGTGTATTAATTCAACTAATTCGCTACTTCTTGTGGCTGGATTCCTTGATATATGTTTGGTTTCCTTACCTTCAATGCAATTCACACATATATCCCAGTCAGCGAAATCTAATTAAGATAAGAATTTATTTTTCACTAACTTCTGTACCCTTTCCTTGGATATATGACTTAATCTCTTATGTCACAAAAAAGCAAAACATTCTTTATGTGCACTACGTTTATTTCCTATAATATGGTCAAAATGAAACAAAGATTAAGCAAAATCAACATCAAGATTAAAACGATATAAACAATCAATTAAAGTACCAGAACCATAATAGTACTTGTATTTATATAAAGAAAACACGTGGTTTCCAATCTTAAAGTTAAAACTATCATCATCCAACTTTGCAATAAAAACTAAATTCCTAGCACAATCAGGAACATAAAGACATTGTTTTAGATCCAGGAGACACCCAGTGTCCAAAATCAATTTGTATATTCCAATGCTTTCTATTCGTGCCTTCATTCTGTTCCCCGTATACAAGAACTTTTCAGTTCCGATTATGATTTGGATTGAAAGGAATCCCTGTTTAACATTTGACACATGAGTAGTTGCACTAGAATCTAACCACCAGGTATTATTAGACACTTCAATAAGATTTGATTTAAAACATACTGAGACATAGTATGTGCCTTTCTTTTTGAACCAAGCCTTTGTTTATGTGCCTTTCTTGAAGTGACCAGACTTTTTGTAGAAGTGACACCTCTTATATTTATGGATTCGATCCTCATTAACTTTGCTGAGAGCTTTGTCCTTATCTTTACCTTTCTTTTCTGATTTGTTCTTATTGCTATTAGCTCCTTTATGAAACGTGAGATAAACTTAATGTTCCTTCATTTTCTTTAATCTCCCTTCCTCCTGAACTAACATGGCCTTAATTTCTTGAAGGTTCCATTTTTCCTTAAGGTTGTTATAATTTACCTGGAACTGGCCGAACTTAAAAGGAAGTTAGTTGATAATGAACTGTACAAGGAAGGACTCACTTATGTCCATACCTATGGATTTCATCTTTGTAGTAGATTTGACATATGTGTTGCATGATCATGAATAGGTTGTGATCAGTTAAATTGTTTGGCCTTCAACTCACTCATTAAAGTCCCCACTATAGACTTGTCAGCTATATCAGATTGAGAGTATTCTTTACGCTTCAACATGAACTCCTTTGGATTTTTCGTTTTAGGTATTGATGGCTTTACATTTTTGGCGATCATCATTTGCATCAAATTCAAGCTCAGCTTGTTAAATTGTTCTCAAGCCTCATAATAAGACTTGTCAGCTTCAGAACTAGTCTCAATTATGGTTGCAAACCTTGCGTTTAAAACTATAGCTAAGTCCAAATCCATTACATCCAGTTGGAACTGGAGTTGTTCGGACCAATCAACATAGTTTAGACCATTGAACTTGATCAACCTATTTCGTAAAGCAAACAAATTAGTAGATGCTGCAAACACAACATATAGCTCAATATTCATGCTTTGAGTAAACCTAAATGGATTCAAACTAACTAATATACTTTGATTATGTATTTAATTCTCCTTTGGGTGAAATTTAAATATATAGTTGTAACCTATCATGATGCAAATATAGTTTACTATAATGGACAATCAATCATATTCTAGTTAACATGCATGTTATCTTTGAATATACAATCATATTAACCAAATATGTTGATAAAGTTCCTTTAATGTCATTAATTATAAGCAATGGTCCACCTTTGGGTGACTTCCTCTGTTTTAATTAATAATCTTAATTGTTCAGTTCAACCTTTATGTCATTTTGGCATCATATCATAATAAATAATTTAAACATTCACAATTAGTTTGGTTATTTTGATGACTAACAAACTATTCTAAAGTACCATAATGTCATATAACACATTCAACATATAATTAAAAAAATGTAATTCCAAACACGACATAATATAAATAGTCAAAGTACCAATTAAAATATAATATGACACAAAATTATATTATGCATAGCAAACATATGCGCAACTTTTATGCATATAAACCTAAATGAATTAATTGATTATTTCATTAATTAATTTAAATTATCAATTAATTAATGAATTATAAGTTATGGCCCAAAATAAAATACCTTAAGTAGGACCAATATTCAAGCCCATAAAATTATTTATAATAATAAGAATAAATAAATAAATCGACGGGCACGTGCATAACACGCGCCTGCCGCTGTCATTTCTATCGTGTGAGGCGCGTGCGTGCCTCATCATCTCGCAGATGATGCCAGTTCTGTTATGTGAGGTATCATCTCCCTCAGGCGATGCACGCTAGTTTCGCTATTTATTTATTTATTCTATTCTCTTTCATGGATTCTTCTTGCAATTCCTTTACAGAATCCTCTCTTAGCTTGAGTCAACAATAACGACATCCACTATTTACTTCTTCGGTGGTCAATAAACGAAACAAACCCATGAGTTTCTCACTCTGAACCATCCATCCATATTTTGTTTCGATCCATCCATCTATATTTTGTTTTGGTTAAGCATTGAGAATGGGGTTCAATTAACATCTGAAAATAACAACACCGAAATTCATCAAAACTTTCGGTTCATTTTTATTTATGTTTTTATTTCTGTGTTCTTGTTCATGGTGGTTCCTTTCATGGCATTGCAAGATGTCCTATACGAAGAAAGAAACGCCATTATAAACACAGAAAAACAACCATACAGAAACGATACAGAATAGTTGATGACGGTAGAAAACAAATAATACAACACCGTAGCTCTGATACCAATTATAAGACAATTTATAAATCGATTTATTTTGTAGTACCTGAATCTATAATAGTTTTGTAAGGATTGATTCCTTCTTTTCTTTGCTTATTTGATTTGTTTCTTCAATGGTTCAGAAACTTCTTAGAAAACTTTGTAAAACCTTATGAACAATCAACCATTATGTTGTGTTTTTAAAAGAGAAAGAGAGAAGGTCTCGGACCATTTGAGATCAAGAGTTTAATGCCCAATAATTGTGATCTTGGGCTCTGTTTGTTTATTGGACTCAAATCTATAAGTGTTAAATAATCTAACAAAGTTGATCGAGGTTTTATAATAAGAGATAATACCAATATTTCAAGAACTACAGATCACACCTGGACACTTCATTTGATCAAAGATGCAGGTATAAAAAGTTCATTTCATTTTTTAATATGGAATAAAGAGAGGTATGCAGGTACTTGATGCAATGCAAAACTTGCTGGATTTCCTCATTCTGCAAATCATTTGACATGGAATGACCACTGAGAAAAGAAGCTTTCTTCTTATAATGCAAAGATTGAATCCTGAAATCAGTTACTTCAAACGCGAGGAAAAAGACCTTTTCATCGATATAGGCCCGTTGTGCAATGAAATCCCGTTTGAGGAACTTTTAATCAGCTTGCGAAAACTTGAATTCCCACTACTTGTGCGCTTGGAGACTCTCTTTGACTCCAGATTCTTGAGCTGTTCTAACTGAGAATCCATGTTTTCTTGTTGTTTAAGAGCTACAGAGCTGTGAATTGCTGAAGCAGATGCCAAATCCAATGACACAGACCTCCTCACAGGTTGTGTTTCTGTTTCTGTTTCTGCTGCCTCTCTAGTATCAACCAAATCACTTAACACCCTAGAATGACTCCTGAAAACATTGAGGAAAGAATCCATCTTCGAGCTTCCAACAACTGATTCATCTGCAACTGGCAAGGCAATAAAATTGCCATCTTCAATTCTCACTTCACTAGTCCCATCATCCACTTCTCTGTTTCTGATCGATCCACTATTGTTCACAGAATTCTCCATCTGGGATTCTTCACTTGAACTTAAACCACTTGAAGTCAGAATTGATAAAGCAGTTTGATCATCAGAATTCTCGCACAATATAGGAGCACGACATAAAGGGCAGTTCTTGTGGGTTCTTAACCAAGTATCAATACAAGGCAAGTGAAATGCGTGCTTACAGTTTGACAAAAGCCGAAGACTTTCATCTTCTTCAAACTCGTTCAAGCAAATAGAGCACTCTGTACCTTCTATCAACCCTTCATCTTTCTTATACTTGAACACTGCGATTGAATCAATCACAGACTGTTCCAGACCTATGGTGTTGATGTACCAAATAGGGTGATCAACCACCGCTCCTTGATCACCATCAAAAAAGCTGTTTTGGGAACCGAAAAATACACGTGCCCGGCTCATCACTCTTGAATTCATCCGCCTGGAATAGAATATTTTAAAAAGTGTGCATAAGATAGCAAAGAGAAGAATAGCGCCAAGCGTACACCCCATTATGATCATACTAGTTTTGATCAGATGATTATGTGCTACATCTTTAGACTTCGGAACCATATACCGAGCGTGTCGTGACGGTAACGGCGGCGGAATTGTTGACGGATCAGTAAACGAAAATTCGCCAACTAAAAGGATCTTACATACGCTAGGACAGACTTTGAAACAAGACCCCAAACACTTACCATCATGGTTAAGATATGGGTTGCACGGCATCGTACAAAACACGGCATCGAAAGAAGACATCATCTTCCGAGGAACAACAAGATTTGAGAGCTCAGACTCCATCTTTTCTCAGAAGCAGAGCATAAAACAGATGAAACAGGGGAGAGAGACTCATACGACAGTGTGTAGAACAAGTGTGAACATGCTTTTGGGAAAAAAAGAGAAAAATAGGGGAGGTGTTAAAGATTGGCCCTTTCACTTGATTTTAGACCACAAACTGTGGGCTCTGGATTGGAAAGCGAGAGTATATGCTCAACAAGATTTCTGAAAATTTTGGCTATATTAGACGACTTCTTGTGCATGGAGGTGAAGTCGTTTGTTTCTGCTTTTCCAAAAGTCAAAACGTACTTATGTATTTTAAGCATATTATTTAGTCAAATTTAAGTCAAATATAGTCATTAGAATGTAATTAATTATGATTAAGGCCACCATTAATGGCTTCTAACAACTCTAGGAGTCAGAATGCAGGAAAGAGATGGATTCTAACAACACCACCGACATCTTCTACTTTGAAAATTATAAAAATAAGACTAAATACTATTCGATCTACTCAGATCTTATATCTTAACGGACTTCATCTAGGTGTTAATGATAATGATATGCACAGTTAATTAAATAATAATTTATGTTTAAACAGTTTTAAAAAAAGTATAAAATCTTTGGAAATATCGATTTTGTGCTACTTCATTTTCAGGCTGATGTAATTTAGATAAAGCCTTGGTTGGCAATTTAATTAATATGCATAACTTAAAAGCACCACTTGGCCAACTTGTGTCTTCCCTCCACCATCCACTTGTATCTTCAACGTGGCCAAGCCAGGAAATGGGTTCTCGTCGGCAACTACTTGGAGGTTATTTTGGACTTTTATCATCGCAAAAAGGATTACTAAATTAAATAAACTTTAATGAGACACTTCGTTGATGGGTTTGAGAAAAGATTAATGGGTAAGAAATGAAAAGTAAGTAATTGATTGTTGATTATCATTATAGGAGCAATAGTTTGATATCTCATTTTTGGGAAATCTTCCATACCCTCCATAAAACTCATTCCTTAATAGTGGCTTCTTTTTTTAAAATATTTTTAATGCAAATTAATTAATATTTTTTATAAACCAACCACTATCAATAGTAATGGTAATCATTCTTTACTATCAATGGTAATGGTAATCATTTTTTCTTCTTAACCAATCATTATAATTATAATGATAATATCCATTTTTATTTTTTATTATATTCGTTCTTTATTATATTTATTCTCATTCCTATTAACATTCTTTCATGCGAATCATCCGCCTCCCTAAAAGACTACAATGAAAAATTGGGTGTATTTTTTAAATTTTCAAGAAAAACCTCTTCCTTTAAATTTTATAAAAAAATGACAAGAAACTTAGCTTTTTAACGGAAGTAATTACATCGAACAATAAATTATATTTAAGTTAAATTTAATTAGTTCGGACGATTAAATTGGGTTATCATATTAGTTTACATTTGATATTTATATTATATATGTTTCATTATTATTATTTAATTCTAAAAACTAAAAATTAGAAAGTGTTTTTTTTTAGAATTTTAAATATCATAATTTATTTTAAAATTTCTTAAAATACAAAGAAAGTTTAAAGCTTTTACCTTTATTCAAATGATTATTTTAATTTGAATTAAATTTAGGTAGAGTAGGTAAGAGACCCTTCTAAGTTTAAATTTTTTCATTATAATTAATTTGATTAAATCATATTTTATTCGTTAACTTTGAATTAAGTCAAGATTAAACTTAAGGTAATGTTATGTTAGTGAGATTATTTGACTAATTACTGTGTGGATTAGTTTAACAAATGCATAATCTTTCTAAGAAAGATATTGAAACCTTAGAACACAATCCAACGATCCTGGATGTGTAAAGTTGTAACGTAAGTGCTTCTCCAAGCACGCAAGAAAAGAATTTTCTCTTCATCCACGAATACCCGTTTCAGGATTTTTATCTGAAAATGTGTACAAGTTACTCTACGAAGACTTGCATTTCAACGTTACTTGCGGTACTCTCCAAATCCACCTATAAACTGGAACTCCTCCTGAGTTGTGACACACCAACCCCACCTTTCTTCTAAGTATTCTTCCCAAACTCCCCCAGCAAGTTGGTCTCAACCTGCATGAACTGTAGGACCACCAACCATGGCATCCAACACCCACAAGACGAGTTCTGGAGCTATGAATCAGAATGATGCGTTGATGGGTGCCTTCCTAATGCAGAACTGTGACTTACCCCCACCAGCTAAGGTCTTTTCAGGTTCTGAAAAGGTGGTGTTGTCGTCTATGAATAGGGTTTTTGGCACGACTGCAAGAGACGGGAGTAATGATGACGAGAATGAGAAGTTGGAGCTTTTAAAAGCATTGAGATTGTCACAGACGAGGGCGAGAGAAGCAGAGAAACAAGCTGAAGACCTGGCTGTGGAGAAGGATTATGTTTCCAATGCTCTGTTGAAAGAGTCGTTGCAACTTCTTGTGTCTCGTCAATGGGTGAGGTTGCTTGAGTTTCAAGTTCTGAAGCTACAATCTCAAAAGGAACGACAAGCGAAGGAATTTTGTTTCGGCTGTGGAAGACCAAAGGCAGTAGAAGAAATGTTGGAGGAGGGAAAGGATAGTGAAGATGGAGGTTGGACTCCATGGTTTGGGACTTTGGCATTTTGTTTTGGCATTGTTGGTGTAGGACTTGCTCTTGGCTGCAGATATCTTTTCTGAGAGTTTAAAAGTAAAATTATAGATCGTGCTATGACCACAGATGCCAACAATAATCTTCTTTTCTCGTTATGTTCTTCACTTCCATTGCTGGTTTTGGCAGAAACAAAAAGGCGGGACCTTTCAGTTTGTGTATAGGAATCGCGTAGAGCTATATTAACTCCTGAATGTAGAAAATGGCTATCCAAAAATATTACAGGAACAGACTAGGACTTGTCTTCTGAACGTGTTAGATAAGCTTAATCTGAGAATATGAACACACTAAAGGTCACAATATGAACATACTAAAGGTCACAATATGCTTAAGTGTACAGCCCTCAGGTGGCGATAGCAATCATCGCTAGTATTGAAATGCTCTAAACACACCCAGCAAACATGACGACCACACTTACACTCGATGTGATTGCAACCTTCTGCTTTCTCGATTGTGTAGCCACAGACAGGACAATCTCTCACATTGTCTTTCCCTTGGCGCCACTCCTCCAAGGATGAATCAGGGTCTTCCTTGTATTGTTTATACCTCTCACAAGAAACGTATGGATGATACTCAAAGTGGCATTTGGTGCAAGTCTCTGCATAACATGCCTCGCAGACAAATGGTTCACCAACTGTTCCAGGATCGGCTACTCTGTAAACAGAAGGGCAGTCCGGAGATGGGCAAAATCTGTAGGTTCCTCCGCTTGATGCAACAAATGATCCTAAGGAAGCCCTGAATAATTCCTCCAACTTATCACTTGACAATAGACACTTCAAATCTGTAAGCAATATGGGAGCTTTGCAACCTCCAGAGGTACAGCGCACTGGGAAACTGTCCAGGTTCTTTATGGCTGATTCGAATTGCTCCACCAAGCACGCCTGGCAGAAAAGATGTTGGCAGTTTTCGAGCTGGTAACTATCCTCAACCTTACAGAAACAAATGGGACAGGAAGCTTCATTTTCATGTAAGACTGCTGAACTCTGTATTGTTTGAGCAAAATCATGAACTATTTCTTCCAATTTCATCTTCATCTCTCTGGTTCCGATAATAGAGATGACATGGCGGCAAGTGTTAAGTGTACACTCCAACAGGTCAGGTACCATCTCCTTGATCCCATTAAGGTCAGGGCCAAACCTCATAACTAGTTCCTTCATCAGGTAAGGAGGCAAATTTCCACCTCTGAGATGGATCTGAAGTTGCTGATTTTCATGGTAATTGACAAGGGATTGAATCAATTTCTGCTGGGCTAAAGCAACTTTGTCTGCTGATCCGAAGACCCTTACAATATAGTTTTGTCTAGTAAACAAAATATAAGTACCAGTCTCTCGCTGTATTGACTTCATCAGATTGATACCCTGTATAGAGAATAAATGCTGTAATACAGTCGGAGTAAGGCTAGCACTATCTATGATCTGGCCTTTCATAAGCACTTCTAGAGGTTGTCTCAGTTGTGCAATTTTTCTTGTAGCGTTAGCAGTTATCCTCACTCGATAGGAACCATTCTCATTCCGGTCTACACTGCAATCAATGCCTGCAAGAGAAATAATAGGTTGTCTCAGTTCATTCTTGAACCAAAAAAGTTGGGAATTCAAGAAATGGGAGAAATGTCAAGTTAGGCAAAACGGTCCTTCTTAGAACAGGATTACTAAGATATGCAACAAAAGATTACTAAATTGGCTACAACATGGTCTCTAATTCTGCTATTTCTGGCCAAACATTTTCTGGTTCAGAAAAAGTCATACACACAAGCGCACAAGCACAAAATGATGTTAACACGATAATACTCCAATCAGCATTTCTAAAAACATGCAGCCATGTTATTGAAAGAAGAAATTACTGACTAGAAAAAAACATGGCACATTGCGCTATAAGGTGAAAAAAAAGAACTGGGAAAAAATATCATATGATTCTGCTAGCAGTACCTTTTATATGCCTCAAGCTTGCAAGTAAAGAATTCAATTGCTTCCTGATGGCAGAGTAGACAGAGGCAGAACAGGAAATTGAGCTATGAAACAACTGCTTGCATTTTAGTTTTTGCCATGAAAGACATCCCGGCAATACTTTTCCCTCCAGATTCTCCAAAGCTTCTGCTGCCTCTAAATGTAACCTTCCATCAAAAGTGATCAAAGCTTTCATAAATGCATGCTTTGAATCAGATGGTAACACTTGGACACTACAACAGCTAGTATTGGGATACCTCCTGGGAATAAATTTGGAAAGTTCTCTAAGGATTGCTTCTTCACAGGAATGCAGTGGAGGATTTTCTACTTCCCCTCCCCTTACTATGAATAGATCCACAATTCTCCTCTTCGTAGCACTTTTCAATACATTTAAGATATCATCTTCAGAAAGCTCTTTATCAAAACCTTTTACCACAACAGAATACGAATCTTTTTTGCTAGCTTCACAATGAATATTCTTTCCACCTATTACCAGGTTAGCAAAATCACAAACCATGTAACAAACATCTTGATTATCACATTTAACAATTGCAAGCCCCTTACTCTGCCTACGAGGCCAATAAACCTTTGCTCTAACTGCAGGGAACGAACTCATTTTATGATCACCAACAAATGTTGTTTGTGAAGGAAGTACTTTCAAGACACAGCCATTGAATTCAATTTCATTAAGCTCAGCAGCTTTTTGAGCAGCTTCAGGAGTGAGAAATGTTATCCTTCCCCATTTTCCCGTTTGATTTCCCTCTTGCCCAATGCTTGTGGACTTTTGGATGGCACAAATGCCACCGGAAACATGTTCATGAAGAAGCACCAAAAGTTCCTTATCATTGACCGTACTTAAATCAGAATAAAATATATCCACAGTCAAATATCTCTTCTCCAACTCTAAATGCTTGATCTCAGCACCAGCTCCAAAAAGTGCCATGGAAGGTGTGCCAACAGTTCCATGATATAAATATTTTTCCATGCATTCATCGTGCAACCACTTCCTTTCATATTCCACAGCTTCTTTTACATGGCTGAAAACCTTGTCCATATCCTTTGATGAGGCAAATAAGAGAATCTCATTACTTTGAGAGTTTACTTCAACACTGATACGTTCATCCATGAAGGCAGTCCGAATATGTGATAGAAGAGAAAGAATATTACAGTTGGATTTACCACAAAACCTTTTGAGCAGTGTGCTGCCAAACCCAGTCATCACCTTCCTTTGCAATTTCCGCATTTCCATTTTGGAAGCATCGAGCAATGGAGGAGGAAAAAGCTTGGATAATGATTCGTACTCAAACGAAGTTACGCAGACCAAATATTGATTTGATACTGACAAAAGTTCACCAAAAACAACCCAACTTGGCATCTCACTGAATGCTAGTAATGAACATGATGGATGAAGGAGAAAATGCTTTCCAGTCAATGCCACTTCATAACCAAGTTGATCAGATCCAGAGTACATTGCAACATTTTCTGCAAGGGCAGCAAGTATCACCATTTTCAAATATTTATCATGCTCAGTTGACTTGTAGGGATCCCAGAGCCAGTAAGATGGGATTATAACATCAAGTTCCTTTTCAAGGCAAAGTTCTAACTCCTTTACTGTGTCATGGCATCTCCTCATGGATGTAGCATTAATTTTGTTTTCCCAACACCATTTATTTCGCATGTTGGCGGGAATTGATGTCCACTCCTTATATACAGAAAGAAGTGTAAATAGATCACCATTCTGATGGCAGAACTGCAACTTGAGACAATCAGCTTTTAACTTATCATCATGACTACCATATCTGCAGAATATGTTACTGGCATTTGCCATTACAGCTGCCAGAACAAGGCCCTCTCTACCCAAGCAACAATGGAAACAACCAAGAATGAGCTTGCCAAGGCGAGGCTCAACACCCAGTTTAACCAGGCATCGACCTTCGTCAGTCAATTCATAAACACCTTTGTTCAGTGTGATAGCTCCCAACTGAACAAGATTCCTAGTGGTCAAGTCAATGGATTCTGCACTGGGTGCATCCACAAAATCAAAACCCTTTATATCATTGATCCCTAATGCAAGAATCCTTAGAATAGCAACACCAAGATGAACTCTTCGAATCTCAGGTTCTTGATTGAGAGGCATTGACTCATAATCCTGCTCTGAGTACAGTCTATAACATTTACCAGGTCCTGTTCTCCCAGCTCGGCCAGCTCTTTGTTGAGCAGAACTCTGATTGATACAACCTACTTCGAGCACATGCATACCAGTGCCTGGTTCAAATTTACTTTCTTTAGCCATGCCACAATCAACCACATACCTGACCCCAGGAATTGTAATCGATGTTTCGGCAAGATTCGTGGCAAATATAATTTTTCTCTTTCCAGGATAGTTTTGAAAAACATGGCATTGCTCTTCAAAAGAAAGCTTTCCATGTAAGGGTAATGCAACAGCAGAGGAAGCCTGAAATTTCTCACAAGCCCATTCTACTTCCATCTGAGATGTCAAAAAGGCAAGAATGCTCCCTTCTTCTTCTGTTTTGTGAATTTCTGTTGCAACCCTCACAACCTCACAAGCATATGGCGCAACAGTAGCATTTCCCTCAGTAGTGCAAGGGGCATATACAATGTCAACCGGGAACTTTCTCCCTGACATGTGAAATATTGTACAACCAAAATAGTAGTTGGAGAGCTGGCTTGCATCAGCTGTTGCTGACATTATTACAAGCCTCAAACAACTTCTCTCTCTGAGTAGGTCTTTAAGCAGTGCCAAAAGAAGATCAGTGTTCAAGCTTCTTTCATGAGCCTCGTCAATAATTATGCAGGAAATCCTCGAAAGATACCTATCATTAATGTAATGCCGCAGTAAACAGTGATCTGTCATGTATATCACTTTGGAATCAAATTTTTGACTTGAGGAAAATGTAGGATAAGAGACGACTGAATTGTCTCCATAGCACCCTCTACTTTCTTCTTCGACCCTATTTGAAAGTGAGGTGGCTGCAATCTTGCGGGGTTGAGTACATACAATGCACCCATCAGCAGCTACTCCAGAATCAGAGAGGAATTGGACTAATTGTGTGCTTTTTCCTGAACCAGTCTCTCCAATCAGTACCATTACCTGAACAAACTATTATCAGAAGAAAAATAAAAAGTAGATGCAAGCAGTTTCATTAAACACAAAATCCAGTCTAGCCTAACAATGTGTATGCTTGTTAATAGTAACAACCTTTTTTTTTTTTGGTAATTTAAATAGTAACAACCTTGGGTCATCTCTGATCTTAAAACACAAATCCTGAGCTGTTCAGGTACCATCTCCACAGATGAAACTCATGTTCAGGAAATCTTCCCTTGAAAAGAATAAAACAAGTCCAGAACTGACTTTTTACATTTTACTTTTGAAAATCAAATATTAACTTGAACATTTACTCTTATACTGGAGAGGAAAAGAAAAGAAAACACGCATTGCACACGCAAAAAGAGCAAGAGATAAGAAGAATATCATGCAAAGAGAAATAGTTCCATATCTAGAAAAGTACGACTGAAGAGATGGTCCCATATGAGAAAATTACGGGTGTGATAGGTTTCTGAGCTTGGACCATAAAGATGAATTCTTTTAAACAGTTATATTCTTCGTTCTTGTCCGACTTCTTCCGGACACGTCAGTATACTTTAAGCAATTGAACCTCCATAATCCTAACTTCTGTTCCTCCATTAAAAAATACATAGATACATCCAAATTCCCATGTATACACGTAACTTAAACTTAATCACCATGAAGAAACGACAAAGAGGATATTAAGAACAAGCACACATAAAATGAAGAAAGCAAACCAAAAGCCACACCTGTTCTCCTTCAATTATCCTCAGAATCTCTTGTCTTTGTGCATAAATTGGCAATTCCTCGTCAAGTCTACTAATTTCCCTCAACACCAACTTATGAATGCGACCCCAGTTCACTTCGTCATCAAACTTAAACACTGGGATTCTCCATTTTGCTTCTTTTTCAAAATTTTCCTTCTCTGCACCTCTAAGATGATTAAGAATACAACTCAGAGCCCTCTTGAACTCCATTATTCTCTTCTCTATCATGTCTCTCTCCACTTCCAAACCCCGTTTGCGGTCCAACATCTCCGCGGCCTTTGCTAACTTCAACATCTTGAACGAACCAACCCGACTGATCTCCATAACTTTGTGGTCCAGTTTCAATTCCCATCTTTTCACTTTCTCGCCCTCAATAACCTTATTCACGTAATCAATAAAAACCTCTCTGAGTCTCTGCTCAAGCTCTTTTCTTTCTAATGGGTCAACAACATTGGACTTAGGTTCTGGGGTGTAGGAATGGACCCCGCTGAGCCGGAGCTCCCACACGCGTGTTACGCAGAAGACAACGTCGGCCCATTGTTGGAAATATAGCGTAGCGAGTACACAACCAGAGGAACCAAACACAACGCGCTCTGGTTTTGGTGTACACTGCAAGATAAGAGACTCAAGGTCTGGCTTCTTATCGGAATGAGTAGAAACAGAGTCAAAACAGAGCTGAATTGTGTATCTCCTGCGAAGGCGAGAGCTTGCGGTGTGTGGGGGCGGTGGTTGCCGTTTAGGTTGGTAGCGGTGGTAGGAAAGGTGGTCGGACGGCGAAAACTGCCGGCCCGTGGGCTGGTAAAACTGATTCTTCTTCATCACATTAAGAATTTGGAAGAAAAAAAAGTAAGAAGGCAACGAGGAAAGCAGAGAAGAAGTCGACCTGCGTGTTTTGCTTTGGGAATTATTTCTTTATGCTCAAGGAAAAGGGAAATTAAACAGAAAAGATAAAAGACGCGGTCAAACTGTCAAAGATGTGGTGCGTTCGGATCGTATTATATATTTATATGTAAAATTTAAAAATTTGTATTACGATTAAAATAATATATTTAATTAAACATAAAATTATTAAATAAAAATTAATAAATTTATTTTAGTTTATAGAATCATATTAATTTACAATTTTTTTTCAATTAATTACTAATAATAATCAAGAAAATTATCTACACCTTTCTTCAACTTAATTCATTTTTATCTATATTTATCATTTTAAAATAACTTAATATTTTTATAATACTATTTCAATAAAAATACAATACAATTAATTATATCCAATTTTAGTTTAATTTTAACTTACCTATTATAAAAATAATTTTTTTATAATAATTAAAAATTTTAATTGATTTTCCTTGATTAATTAAAATTTTAAATATTTTTATTGAAATTTTATTATAACATTAGTTAAATTTTCATATTTTTAAATTTCTATTTTAGCAGTTTAATTTTATTGTCCAATTTAAAATATTAAAATATTTAATAACTATGTTTAAAATTATATAATAGATAAGTTAAAATTGATGACGTAATTAGGCCATCTCCAACCAAGGGTGCAATGAATTCCCTAGATGGAAAACACAAAAATAGTGCAACAAATAGTAATGCAACAAATTTGGTGCATTAGTACCTAAAGTTGTAAAAAAATAACTTTGTTTATTTTCTTTTTAACATATTCCTTTTATGTCCTTTTATAATTTAATTTATTTACATAATTTATTAAGTAATTAAATTTAAAATATATATTACTTTAACAAAAAATATCATTACAAAGA
>JANITX010000212.1:4496686-4510877 GCA_027564395.1 Erythroxylum ulei | reverse complement strand
ATAATACTAATCAAACGCCGAAATGTTTATGTAATGTATTTGAAACTTTTGCAGTACAGGAAATCTAACATATATATACAGTCATAAAAGTGGCTGAAGCTGTCCTCTTCCGCTTGCCCAAATTTAATGCCCAAACGACGTCGTCTTACTCTTGGACAGAGTAAGACACGGAAATCTTCGACAGGTGATCTGTTCTCTTATTTTTGTTCAATCATTTCCATGCACTTTATGCAATTTAACATTTAATATGGATGTCTCATGTTTACTTAGAAACATGTTTACCATTTAATACTTTGTAAAAATTGTTATGATTCATATCACTTATATGTGGTTAAATTTAGTGATGGAAAGTTTGAACAATTTGAACGATTCCAATGATTGTGTGAAAATAAATGAAAAAGATGGGGTATGTAATGATACCATAGAGATGTATTTAATCTCGTTGATGGTTGATGAAGTGAAGAAGAGAAATCGAACGACTACTTTCTTTTCCAAATCTGGTTGGAAGAATATTAAGGCAGGGCTTCAAACAAAATTCAATAAAGAGTATACTGATATTCAATTGAAGAATAAGTATAATGGATTAAGGGCTAGATTGAAGAATTTCAAGAACTTATTGAAAAAAACAGGAATCGACTTCAACTGCCTTACTGGTTAAGTTAATGCTACAAATGAATGTTAGAAAAATCTATTTAAGGTAAAATATGTTTTTTTATTAATATATCATATTATATAATATTTATTCTCATATTCATTTTTCGTCATTATAGGTGCATAAAATGACTCACAGATTAAAAAAAAAGATGTAAGGAACTTTCATACTTGTGTCATATTTTTAGAGATATTACTGCAACTGGTGTGCATGCACATCCATCAACTAAATCTCCATCGAATAGTACAGAAGAGAAACATGAAAATGATGTTGATTAAGATTATTCGTATAATGGAAAAGAAGATCAAGAGATAAGTTCTATATCTAAGATAAAAAAAATCTCCTAAGAATAAGAAGGCAAAGAAGACACATTCTAATATTGTTAAAGAGGTCTTGGTTGTACTTGATGAACAATCAAAAAGAAAGAATAATTTCCTTGTGAAAAAACTGAGTGAAACATCATCCACCACAGAGAGTAGATCTCAAGAGTGTAACATAATGATGGAATGTATGAAGTCCTTAGATGAATCAGGTGTTGACGATGTGCAATATGAAAAAGCTATAAAGCTTTACATGATTCTCCACTTTTTAGGGATATTTTTATGAAGATGACAGATACAAGGAAGCTACATTGAATTATGTCACTTTAGTTATATTTTCATGTTATTGCATATTGAATTCTTATTAATTTGACACTTTTATTTTAAACATTATTCCATAGTTTGAACATTTTAAGTTTGTGATTGGTATGAATGTTTGACTTAATGTATGAATATTTTGTCTACATTCGGTTAAACTTTTTGATTGAATGTTTTATTAATTATTTAATGCTGTCATTGTAGATACATGAATTTCTTATCAGGTTCAGATGATGAACGTAAGAAGGTAATCATTATTTCTCTAGCTAGGGGGAGAACAAATATTTTCATTTAAAAAAGCAACTACGTAGAATTTCTGCTCTATCAGGTCATGATTGGATAATGAAACTTTTGAATAAAAATCCTACAAGGATTTATGAAAACTTAAGAATGAGAAAGATAATCTTCTTAAGCTTATGTGATGAGTTGAAGAATTTAGGAAGCTTAAAGGCAACAATTCATTTGATTGTGGATTAACAAGTAACAATTTTCTTGATGACTACAGGGCATAGTGAGACAACTAGAGTCAATGCAGAACGCTTTCAACAATTGACCTAGACAATTTCAAAGTATTTTCGTAAAGTCTTATATGTAGTTAATCGTCTTGCAAAAAGATTCATTACTCCACCATCTTTTACTAATACACCTCCTAAGATTCAACATAATTCAAAATTATTTCCATATTTTCAGGTACATTCATATATTTAATCACTATTTTAATTATGTCTTATGATTAATAATTATTTTAATATATATTTTAATTTTTAGGATTGTGTAGGAGCAATAGATGGTACACATATTGGCGCACATGTTCCAACCAATGAACAAATATCATATAAGGGCAAAAAAATTAATCCAACCCAAAAAATTATGCGTTGTTGCTCATTTGACATACTTTTTACATATGTAATGGCTGGATGAGAAGATACTGCAATTGACTCTCGAGTTTTTTTAGAAACAGTGGCAAATCCAACAAATCAATTTCCTATGCCTCCACAAGATAATGTATTATGTTAAATAAACACAATAATTATGATTCATTTTTAATATTTTTTATTGATATTATGTACTTTATATGTTAGGCAAGTATTATTTAATTGATTCAGGCTACACTAATATGTCTGTATTTCTTTCATCATACCGAGGTGAAAGATATCATTTACGAGATTATAGAAGCACATGAATTGTTTAACTACATGCATTATTCATTAAAAAATATTATTGAAAGATATTTTGGAGTTCTAAATCTCAAGTTATGATACGAAGAAACAAAAATGTATCGTTATTAAATTTAAAAAACTTAAAGAATTAGTCATTGTTATCCCAATATTTTAAATCATGCCAACTAAAATTCATTAGGCTCAATCGAAACTTTAGAACTTTTTACTACGCAAATTAAATAATTAGTGGTAAGTTGTTGGTTAAACTTAGTTGGACTGACTGATCCACAAGGAAGCCCAAGCCATGTCTCATAAGATCCAGCTTCATCTACATTAACATTAAGACTAAACCTTAGACCCCACCATACGTGGATTAGCTCCGAAGCCTTTGGAGTGGATATAGCTACTCATGTCTCGTGTCGGTTAGAGATCTGATTTTGGTTTTTTAAATCACTCATCGACTAAAAAAAAATCGAAACACTCGTAATAATATCTACAGATAAGGATATATTTTAAATCCAATCCGATTTGAAGTTAATAGAATTAATTAATAGTTAAAAAATTTTAAAATGTAATTGAAATAAATTATTTGTATTTATAAAAAATTAAAGTTTAATTAAAAATATATTATTAAGTAAAAATTAATTAAATTATTTTAATTTATAATAACTTATCAATTAATTAATAAATTGATCAATTTTTTAATAACAAAAATTAATAAAATAAACTAAATTAAATATATTAAATTTTTATGATTAAGATAATACTTCACCTTTTTTCATCGACATACGTAGACGTGATGGGAATTTGGACTTATATGTAATAAAATTCAACAAGTAACCCTACTTCTCAACCACCTTTCTCACTTCTCAACCGTGGTTCTTTCTTCTTTGTCTTCTTTCGTCTCAAAAATAGGTTTTTTAGCTGGATGAACAAGTAGTCAACTCCGTAGCAGTAATGGATGGATGAAGAATCAGGTACACTTTGCTGTGATGGAGTAAAACTTCTTTCTACATTTTTCAACCTTCTCTTCATCACTTTTGCTTGCATACCGGAGGTAGATGAAGTATACGTCAAGTTTTCGTCAATGGTAAGCACCATACATATACTCCAATATTTTTCGAATTTTTAAAAATTAATCTGATAAAATAGAAAGTTAAAAAGATTAAATCGATATTAAATTATTATAAGATGGATTAAAAATTAAAAAAATTGAGTAGTTTAAAAAGTGAATAAAAAAGAATATCTTTAATTAATGTGATTTTATTTAATATTTTTAAATTTTAAATTAGGCCGAATCTAATTCAAGTATGTTAATTTCAGATCGAGTCAATTATCATCCTTACTTGCTTGCTTGTTACCATAGTTTTAAAAACCGGATCGGACCGGTCGGTTCGACCGGTGATCGGTCTGTTATCCGGTTTAGTTTACTCTTAACACCCGGTTCTTAATTGAACCAGTGAGAACCGATCAATTGACCGATCGAACCGGTTCGGTTCGACCAATCCAACTACTGGTTCAATTAATTTTTTATTTTTAACATTATTTGATATATATTTGTATTTTTTAATATTATTAATATTATATATAATTAAATATAACTATTACATAATTATGCTCAATAAAACCTCTAATTTTATATCCAGTTCCAATTTTAAAACACTAAATAAGAGCGCACGGAGCTAAAAGTAAGTAACAGATAAAATCGTCGTCCGAAAACAGTCAAATTCTTTAACATTAAAGACAAATTAACGTACCAAACATGCAACCTTTATTCTAATCTTGCAAATTCGTCGTCTCTCACGGATCAAGATGAATGGAAGGTGATGACTGAGTCCCACCATTTCGCTGATCTTGGTCGTCTGTTCAGCGAACATCCCCTCTTGACCGCAATTGTCCCATACCACATTAATTGTTTCACCTATTCAATTTCATAACACCAAGATAGAACGCTAATAATTGTGTAAGAATCCAGATACTGATTAGGTTTTGGATTTAAATTTTATGATTATTAAGAATTTACTAACTATATTCTTGCTGTTTATTTTCAATTAATTTATTAAATATCTTTTAAAAAATACGTAATTTATAAATTCTCTAAATAGGTTATGAATTAATGTGGATAATTAATACTAAAATTAATTTTTAACTCGATTTACTTTAATAACCTTTTTGTTATAAGAAATTGACCAACTTATTAATTAACTGAACAACTTTTATAAATTAACTAGCCTTATAAATTAAATAAACAAATTAACTTTTATTTAACTTATAAATTAACTTTTTCTAACAAATTTGGTCAATGTCTTCTAAGAAAATTTAAAAATTTCTACACTAAGATATCAAATATTCAATCATGACGAGAATTACAACTTTTTGTCTTTTAAAAACGGAGAAACTCGCAGTAATTACCTTTTTGGATGCGTATTAAGTAATTTTTAAATTGACACAATAGTCTATAAATTATATCAATCGGGTATTTTATACTAGATAAATCCTGTATGATGAGTTCGATCGAGAGAACGCAGAAAAAGTGTAAATATTAATATCTAAAAGTATAATTAGAATTGAATTTATTATGAATAATTTGTTTACGGCAACTTATTTAATATATATTTAAAAATGTTAACTTTAAAAAATTTTAAAAATAGAAAAACCTAGCTAGTATGCATTCTATAGAATTTATTTATGTGATGAAGGGTCCAAAAAGAAACCCTCGTGCGGCTGACTTTTCAGTATTCATATCCCCACGTGTGGCTCGAGATAAAAAGGTTGATAATAATAAATAAACAGCATTTATTCTTTTTTTGCAACCCCCACGTGCACTCTTGACGCGTAAACTAGTTCCCATGTTATGGCGGGCCCAATGTCTTCCAAGTATTTTAACTGTCCACGCACGCAATCAATGAAAACTCGGAAGACTCGTTAGTGTCACAGCGCTACGCTGCCGACTTTCAACACTTCACGTCCACGTTTCGAATAATGAAAGGACCGTGTTCGGCCGTGATTCGCAGTCCTTGCGTCACCCACGCTGTGGTAATAGCTTTGCTTCCTATTTTTCAGGGGAACTTCTTGGAACTAACGTGTTTGTGCTTTTTTATATGTATATAAACGAGACGAGAACGTGTGCTAGGGACTAAAAGTGTTTTTGGATTAGTTTGATAAAATCGTAGAAGAGATCAGATTAAATGGGGTGGTCGGAGACGGAGCCAGCTTGTCGGAAGCACCCAAACGATGACCAAGGACAAGGGATATGTCCGTCGTGTTTAAGGGAGAAGCTGTCGCAGCTGTACTTGATTCCACCCCTCAACAAACCTGGAGTGGTCGCGCCGTCATGCTCGTCGTTGACTTCTTTCTCCTCCTCTTCATCTCCTAATCAGCAGGGATCTTCGCCACCGCCCTCGAGGCGGCTCTGGCATCAGCGGAACGCGTCGCAGACGGTGAGATGCGGAAGTTTTAAAGTCGTCGGAGAGGGGTTGAAGAAGAGCAGATCGATGGCTGTTGTTGTGTCGAGAAGCGCAGAGGGAGAGGGGAAGAGTGAGAAGAAGAGAAAAGGGTTTTGGTCAAGGTTGCTTCATTTGAAGGGGAACAAGGAGAGTGCTGCTTTGACTGCCAAACAGATGTAGAACTAGAAAACAAGAAATGGTTTCTATAGATTTGGAAAAGAAAATAAGTTGTGTATAGTATAGCTATAAGTTTAGCAGTTGAAAGGGATTCAATTTGTTTCGTACGAGGATGTGAATCCTTACCTCAATTAGGTTGTTTTGATCGTTGCTCGTGTAGATTTTGGATTTGGTTAATGTTAAGTTTTATTCCTCCTTCCATACACCATATTGGAAGAACATAACAGGCAGAGTTCGTGTACTTTTCAACCATATTTTGCTATCAAACTTCCCAACTTAGCATCACAAGTTCTAATTACAATCCTATACTTCTTGCCAATTTCTTAGCATATTACACCATGATGGATCACTCAAATCACATAGAAATAAAGAGCTGAGATTGAACTTGCTTTGGAAGACGAACAATGGATGTACCAAAATAAAAAGTCAACCTAGTAAATTGCTTGGTAGTAACTTGATCTTTTCCAGAAGTCCGGCAGCAATGTCACGATCGTAAATTCATACTGAAAGAGACGTGCACCAGTTTTTTTGACAAAACGAAGGGCTAGGAAAAATGAATTTCAACTATCAACATCATACAAATTCAGCAAGTCAAGTCCAAAGAACTTTCAATGTTACAACTGAAGTCACTAAACTCAAGTTTACAGATTGCTAATCTTCACATTGTAAATATGAAGCTGGCTCTTTTTGTCTTCTCTATGCATCATCTCGGTTTTTTGGATTGGTGATGCACCTTCTACGCTGCCTTTATATCGCAGAACATCCCCCAGGCTTCGGCTGAAAATCGTCTGGTGTTATGAGCTGGGTATTCGTCCCATATCTGTACATGTATGTACCAGTTTCTACAACAGCTAGACTTAACAAAATCTACATTATCTGGCTGGTCTCGGAATATGAATTCCCGTCTCAGTTTTATCTTCGTCCTCGTCATTAGGGTTTCCATGATCGATAGGTGGCTGTTTCAATCTCTGGAATATCTCATCATGCGATTCACAAGATGGATTATAGGAAGCAAGTTTAGTTTCTGGAGCTTGTCGAAGAGGAAGAAACTTTTTAGCACCTATATTTGCTTTAAAATTCGGGAAGCCGTTCATTGATTCCCACTTTGAGGCCAAAACAGTGGATGAACCTCCTATTAAATTATTAGAATTTGAGTCACTTGCATGAAGCAAAGACACCTTCGCAGAGGCAATGTTTTTTGCTGCCAGTCTGCTATTGGCTTGTCTACTCTGTTCTCTTATGGCAGCATACTTATTGCTCATAGCTTCTCTGCTCGAGCCATATCTTCGACCAATTTCCTCCTTGACAGGCTGTGATGGACTTCCATCAATGGTGACTAACCTGCTTGTAGCTTTCATTTCAAGGGCAGTTTTATCCTGAGAGTTGCACCTCAGAGTTAGAAAGCAAGGAATAAGAAAGGCAAGAGCGGCACTTATTGCAACATTAACGGAAACCATAATTCAATAACATGTCAAGCAAAATATAATCATGACAATAACTTAATGACATTATTATCTAAAATTATGTATACGTACTCTGCTATCGGTGCCAGACTCGATATCCACTGTGTTAAAAGTTTCTCGTCAGTGGAATGACACGCTCACCAACTTTTTGCCCTTGTTCTAGTCATGATCGTTCTAGAACAATGTACACAAGAAAATCATATCAAGAACAACGTCGATGATAAAATAAGTTTCAGGTGTACTCTGAAAATAGTGTTTTGACAGCATAATGTCTACTAGGCAGTGAAAGGAGGAACATAGTCCTTAAACACTACCTTTTGTAGAATAAATTATTCCCGAAGAATCAAAACCACCAGTATCATCAGCCTCCGTTGGGAACTTAAATCTCTTCCAGCTCCCAAAGAAACCAATTACACGGTCAAAGAAATTGCTTGCTACCAATAGGGTGTACACAACCATGATAAGTGGATAGATTCTGTTGAACCCGTCTCCAAAGAAAGAGACAGCATCATCGATTTTCCCCATGTGCTGCAAGCAGTGTAGTAATGAATCCAAAAGAAAATGAAAACTGGAGACTAACTTTTCATAGGGGAAAAGAGTAAACAGATAACTTTGACTGATAGAAATTAGTGAACTCTTCAGGAGTGAAGAGCAATAGAAACAAAGAAACATGAAGCTCAATTAACAGATGATGAATAGGATTAAGTGTACATGACCAAAGAGGAAAGTTGATCACAAAATGAGGTGCTAAAACAGAGTAAGAAAAGGAAAGAAAGGAAAATCATCCAGAAGGACATTGGTATCCTTTCCAGCCTTACACCTAATATTCTACACAAACACTTTTAGATTACACAGAACATAACAGCTTCTGAGATTACCAAGCAAGACAAGAATTGGTCCTAAACTCAAGACAAGTAATTTATCTTTTCAAAGGCAATGATTTCTCAGAATGGAAAAATGAACATTATGTGATCACGTATTGCATTTTTTAAACCTATAAAAGCAAATACATATCCATACATGTCAAAGTAGTTGGGTTTGAATGAAAAAGACGGATAGATTATTCAAGCCACTGAAATACAATCAGAGCATTTCCACAAGTTTATGCACTAGGGGAACAAGATCAAGGAATGCTATTTATGACACCTGCAATGGAATGCCAACAATTTCAAGTAACAAATTCAAAATTATTCAATCACTTTCTCTTTTAATTAATGTACAGAAATAAGCAAACTGACAGGAGAATTACCTTTTCAAAAATAGTTCTCTTAGTCCCAAGATTGATAAGGTTGAGAAAATTGTAGGAAATTGGAGAAGCATATCGAGCAACCATCCTGAATGAAATAAAATTTGACATAAATATTGTTTCAGTTCTGTAACAGGATTGGTAGAAGTTGTGGGGAAAAATACTTACGAGCACATCATAAGCAACCTCAATGAGCTTGTCTGCCTTGGTGTTAATGAGTAAAACATCAGCTTTCCAACTTTGAATGAGGAGTAATAGGTGCAAATGCACAAAAGCTAACACCTGCAGGCCATGTGTTAGTACTCAATCCCAGCCCATAGTGCATCAGCCTAAGCCCATCCAAACCTACATCCGTAGGGGTAAGATGGGGGGAAGAGTAGCATGGCCACATAGGCAGTTTGTTGGGAGTTTGTTATGGAGAGAGAGTGAGATTGTGTAGAGGAGCAGTATATGACTGAACACAGGAAACCAGAGGGGGGATATTCGATTGATAATTGTCTAGTATATTGGCCTGGGATAATTCCTCAGGAGGGTCTATAGCTGTAACTCTTACCTTATACATAAATAATACAATCTCTACAGTTACCTCTAACAACATGTTAAATAAATGTAGTAAGTAATAGCATGCCATTAAAAATAATATTCACAAGAAATAATGCAGAGATCTCAAATAACAACTAAAACCTGCAAAAAGAAAATTTACCTGCACTAGCACCTCTTGTCTTCCTGCAGAATTTAAAAGTATTGAGAAAAGAGACAGATCGACTCCACTTGGTAGTAACATTGCCTCTGCAAGAAGAATTGCGGCAGACATGGTAGCTAGTAAGATAGCCAAGAGCTTTTCAAGTTGCTTTCTTAGAATGCATCGCCAGAAAAATTCTGCAAAGAGCAATCGCCATTACAACTATTAGAATAGGCCAGACAACTTTTAGAATAAGCATGAGCTGCTTTCTTAGATTGCATCGCCAGAAAATTCTGCAAAAAGCGATCACCATTATAGCTATCAGAATAGACCAGACAACTCTTTAACCATTTCATAGTAAACTAAAAACCAACAAACAACAGTTAGGAAGATAATCAGAGTAACAACGCCATCATGTGTCATGACCTTGCTTAAGATTCAACCAACCAATCAGAACAAGTATATCATCTTTTGTTTCATAAGTACAAAAGGCAAGTTATTTTGTAATTTAAACAGACGAGCGAGAACTTCGAGATAAAAAAGTTGAAGATAACAGAAAGAAATTGAAAGCAACTAATGCGCAGATCTTTTTCTAAAGCAAAGATTTAAAGGAGACAAATGTGTTTCCAAGATCTAGTGATTACCAGTTGTGTCCAAAAGAGATCCAAATTTTCCATTCCAAGCAGGCCTGAAGCTTGAAATATATTTCCTGACATAGTTGTGGGGTGCATGGTAAGGTTGAAAGAAAAACTTCTAACATATAAGAAAAATCCTACAACATAATTAGGAGCAAACCATCCAGTTGAACTTCCATGTTCATACTATACCAGTCGAGCTCATGCACATCAGTTTCATGTAAATCTTCCACATCATTATCATGACATTCAATCAAACTAATACCCAATTAAGAACAATCTTCATAACCACGGCTCATAGCTTCTGAAAGATTAAATTACACTTCTTGATCCCCAATTCCCATAGTGATAAGGCCCTTCTTCATGTTAATTATGGTCTCAACAGTCAAAAGGAATGGCCTACCTAGAATCAAGTTACTATCAGAAAGAAGCTCATTAGTCATATCCAAGACATAAAAGTCAACTGGAAAAACAAGAACTTTCACTTGCACAAGGATATCCTCTAGAATGCCTTTAGGGCATCTCACTGTCCTATCAACTAGACCAAGCACTACACTAGTGTCTTTCAAAGCTTCAATAGCCAAGGTCTTATAAACAGAGGTCGGCATGACATTAATTGCTGCACCTAAGTCAAGTAGGGCATGAGAAATGATAGTTCTACCTATGATACAGGAGATAGTGTAAGAACCCGGGTCTTTGCATTTAATCGGCAACTGTGGCTTAAATAAGGCACTTAACACTCAACCCCAGTTGGATTCTCTCACTATGCCTATACTTTCTCTTATTTGTACATAGGTCTTTCAAGAATTTAGTACAGTTAGGCATCTTTTTAATCAATTCAAGCAATGGCACATTCACCTCAAGTTTGCTAAACATTTCAAACAATCCATCATTGTCTTTCTTGTCAACAATCTTTTACTAAACAAGTAAGAATTTGGAAAAGACAAAGTCACGAATGTTTACCTCATCACCTTTGAAGTCGGAATGTGATCCTTCCTCCATTGGTCTCTTCATGATAGTTGCTGCCTCTTCATCATTTTGCACCACTGGTAGTTTTCGAGACTTCTCCATGAGCTTCTTTTCTTGTAAGCTTTTAGATTGAATAGAAACTTTCTTCTCAGCTTGGGAGGTTTCTTGAGTAGTGTTAACAGGAGGTGACTCAACTTCTATTTCCTCATCAACCAGTTCTTCATCCTCTTCATTCTTTTTGAATTTCACTTTCTTAGCACCAATTTTCTTACCACTTCTCAGTATGATTGCGTTCAAAGATTTAGGATTTATCACTGTATTGGAGGATATAGAATCACTACTCTTTGCTTGTTGTTCACTCAAGTTATTGGAGATTTGAGTAACAAAAGTGTTCGAGTTCTCATGCTTAGTCTCAATTTGCTCCAATTTGGAGAACACATTTTCTAGACATGAGTCCATCTTATTCCTCATAGCATTGGTTTGTGTCTTCTCGTGATCTAATCTTGAATTAATCTCGGCAATGCTCTTCATGATCATAGCAAATTCATCATCCTTAAAAAAAGAAGATGATGTCCCTTGATTAGACACCATTTGATTGGAAGAATTTCCTTGATCCCCACCCCATCTAAAATTAGGGTGATCTTTCCAACCTGGATTAAAGATGTTGGAGTAGGGATCCCCCTTTTGATATTAGTCATTCCTATTTTGGTAAATGGCAGAAACTTCTTCATATCTAGCACAATTATCGGAGGCATGCGTCATGGATCCACAATACTCACAACTGGCTACTATAGCTTGAGAATGACCCACTGAATTAACTTGCTTGGCCTTCACATTATTCTCCAAAAGATTGAGTCTTTTCTCCACTCGGTTACCCAAAGCAGTAATTTCAACAAGAATAGCCAGATTGAAGTAGGTCCCAACCATTTGCCGCGGCATGAATTGAGGGCTTATGATGTGGAAGGAGCCCTTTATAAAAAGAGTTTCTAGATCATTCTTTGAAATATTCTGGTGGGAATAACGGGCATGGTGAGAACAAGTTAGGGAAAAATGGTGAGGATAATAGAAGCATGAGGGAGATTAATAATTCCAATGTTGATTATGACCCTTATGGCTTTTATACTGATGATCTTGATTACGACCCTTATGGCTTTTATACTGATGATGTGAACTTCGAAATTAAAGGAGCATTAATTTCTTCCTTACCTAGATTCCATGACTTCGCAGGTGATGATCCACATAGGCACTTGAAGACTATGCACATGGTATGTTCTTCCATGAAACCACCCACGACAAATCTTGAAGATATATTGAGGAAAGTATTCCACTTCACTTTAGAAGGAAAAGCCAAGGAGTGGCTTTACACACTACCTCAACATTTCACAACATTGACTTGGGATCAGTTAAAAGGAGCATTCTTAGATGAATATTTTCCTGTCTCCAAAACTTCAAGGCTCAAAAAGGAGATAACTAGTGTTGTGCAACGAGATAATGAATCCATGCATGAATATTGGACAAGGTTCATCATACTTCTAGCCCATTGTCCACATCACAATATTTCAAAGAATGATCTGGTAAATTCTTTCTATGAAGGGCTCCTTCCACTTCATAAGCCCTCAATTCATGCCGCAGCAAACGTTTTTCTCAGAGAATTGAGCCTCAACGTTGCATGAAACTTACTTCAAAAGATGGCTACCAATGACCCTCAATCTGGAGACACAAGGAAGGTGTACAATACCTCTCCGGTTTCTTCGCAAGATATTCTTGCTGAAATTGCTGCTTTGGATAACCGAGTGGAAAAAAGACTCAATCTTTTGGAAAATAATGTGAAGGTCAAGCAAGTTAATTCAGTGAGTCATTCTCAAGCTATAGTAGTCGGTTGTGAGTACTGTTGATCCATGATGCATGCCTCCAATAATTGTGCTAGATATGAAGAAGTTTTTGCCCTCTACCAAAATAGGAATGGTCAATATCAAAAGAGGGATTCCTACTTCAACACCTTTAATCCAGGTTGGAGAGATCACCCTAATTTTAGATTGGGTGGAGATTAAGGCAACACTCAAGGAAATTCTTCCAATCAAATGGTGTCTAATCAAGGGACATCATTTTCTTTTTCTAAGGGTGATGAATTTGCTATGATCATGAAGGGCATTGCCAGGATTAATTCAAGATTAGATCATGAGAAGACACAAACCGATGCTAAGTTAAATGCTATGGGGAATAAGATGGACTCATTTCTACAAAATGTGTTCTTTAAGTTGGAGCAAATAGAGACTAAGCATGATAACTCGAACACTTTTGTTACTCAAATCTCCAATTACTTGAGTGAACAACAAGCAAAGAATAATGGCTCTATACCCTCCAACACAGTGATAAATCTTAAATCCTTGAATGCAATCACACTGAGAAGTAAGAAAATTGGTGCTAAGAAAGTGAAATTCAAAGAGAATGAAGAGGATGAAGAACTGGTTAATGAGGAAATTGAAGTTGAGTCTCCTCCTGCTAACACTACTTAAGAAACCTCCCATGCTGAGAAGAAAACTTCTATTCAATCTGAAAGCCTACAAGAAAAGAAACTCGTGGAGAAGTCTCGAAAACAACCAGCGGTGTAAAATGATGAATAGACAGCAACTATCATGAAGAGACCAATGGAGAAAGGATCACCTTCCGATTCCAAAGGTGATAAACAAACATTCGTGACTTGCCTTTTCCAAATTCTTACTTGGTTAGTAAAAAGATTATTGACAAGAAAGACAATGATGAATTGTTTCAAATGTTTAGCAAACTTAAGGTGAATGTGTCATTGCTTGAATTGATTAAAAAGATGCCTAACTGTGCTAAATTCTTGAAAGACCTATGTACAAATAAGAGAAAGTATAGGCATAGCGAGAGAATCCAACTGGGGTTAAGTGTTAGTGCCTTATTTAAGTCACAGTTGCCTATTAAATGCAAATACCCGGGTTCTTACACTATCCCCTGTACCATAGGTAGAACTACTATTTCTCATGCCCTACTTGGCTTAGGTGCAGCAATTAATGTCATGCTGACCTCTGTTTATAAGACCTTGGGTATTGAAGCTTTGAAAGACACTAGTGTAGTGCTTGGTCTAGCTGATAGGACAGT
>JANITX010000212.1:4472439-4482776 GCA_027564395.1 Erythroxylum ulei | reverse complement strand
TACCCTGGGGATATAAGTCCATTTACTCGAAGACCTCTTTTCTTGATTATTGATAGTGACAGCAGCCATGCATTCAAGGCAGGTTTGTCATAACTTATGCATAACCCAATTCATAGTCGTGCATCATATTACGTATTATAGTTCTAGGCTAGTGCCTTGTGCATAAGGTTTTCTTTCGTGAAATTTCCAAAATTTTATTATCAGTTCTAGTAAAGTTGATTGTCCCTGTGGTCGTGGATTCTTCATCAGCACGGTTCCTCAATATGATGAAACAGTAAGTTACTCATAAGTAAATTTTGGGTGATTTCAGGTTTTACATGGTGCAGAAAGAGGAGAGACAGCTGCCTTACTACTCTCACCGGTTAGACCAGTGTTCAAAGCTCTACCTAACATTGGTACAAAGCATTATGGAAGTCAGTTTACCTTTTTCTTGACGGCTCCTCTACAAGCATTCTGTCAAATGGTTGGCCTCACATTTCCTGATGATGAAACAGTAAGTTGATTGCATGGCATTTTGGGTTTTACAAATGTCCACATCTGTTTGCCTTTCTAATTACTGAAGAATTCTGGTTTTAGGATCTGTATAAAAATGCCGAAGATATTCTATCCACTGCCTTTTCTGAATGGGAGGTGATACTTTCTACATCCAAAAACCTGGACCTGGTTTGGGGGCAAGTCCTATCTGATCCATTTCTTAGACGACTTATTTTAAGGTACAACTCTTTCTAACTAATTGATGCCGTTTCTCATTTAACTATGTCTAGCATCAGATGTAGATCCATCCATCTCATTCTTACAATGCTCAATAGACAGGATTATGATGGTGAAAGCGCTAACTTCTAAATTTTATCTTTCTTCTTCATTTTCTAGCCCCTTTGGGCTAGGATGGCAATGGGCTGACTCATGGGCTGGTCTTGTTAATTTTTTAAATTAATTTTTAAAATTAAAAGTGTAAAACTTTTCTTTAATTGAATCTAGTCTGAGTTGTCTAGGTTCAGACCTACTTGAGACTTATCTCTTTTAAACAAAATAATGTCGTTTTGTAAAAAAAAAAGGGGTTTTGGACTGGTCTGGACCTAATTTGACTCATAAGTCAGTTTTTTAGGCCCATGAGTCAGCCTATTGTCATCTTTAATTTGGGCATGACTAAAATCATTTCCGTACATTTGAATCACATTAGGATTTTTCCATCTGTCATCTTATGTTTCACGTGATCTTTTATCCAGATTCATATTCTGCCAATGTGCGCTATCCATGTTCGACCTTTCAAAGGACGATGAGCGGTGTCTACCTGTTTGCCTACCCCATCTTCCAAATTCCGTCTCTCCAAGATCTGAAGTTGTGCAATCTGCTGTCCTCAGGCTAGCAAATCTCCTGAATGTTGCAACACTTTTTCACTTTGATGTCAAGTAATTCGTACCACAAGTCTCTGCAAAAGCTTTACATAAAATTGCTGGTTTCCGGGCTCGAATCAACGGAGTAACTTGCCTTTGAAACCAAAAGAGTTGACAATAGCAGTATTCATAGAATTGTAGTTTTAGATGGGGTTCACCTGCTAAACACACACGCATCCTCAACAACTCTAATTGTGACCATTGGAATCATACAGTGGCTTCCTAGTCTGGTTTGGTGGATAATGACTTGCATATTAGCTGCTTAGTTGTCGGGTGTTTATTGGTGTATAATTGTTATTGGTGTTCATTTTTTCTTTTTCATAATTTGGTTACAGAAATAGGTAGTCGAATGGTATATTTGTTTCTTTCCTCCTCCGTCTTATAGTAGCAATTGTTACATATTGTGATGCAGAGGTAGTTGAAAAAGAATGTAAATGAGTACTAAGGTACTATGTTCTCGCTTGCGTTCATTTTGCTACAATTTGAGTCCTCTTGAATACCCTTTACCCCTATTCTTCCTTTACATGTAATTCATCTTTCATGCATGGTGATTGTGGAGTGTAGAAATTTTATTAAACTTGGCTTGATGAAGCTAATTCTAAAGTTTGTTTCAGTTAGGTTCCTCAAAATCAATTAATAAATTAGGATTTTGAATTTGAGAAGTTCAAAGTGAATTCGACTTAAATTGATTAATTGAACTGACTTCAATTAGATTATGGAAAATTTCAAAAAGTTGGAAAATTCTCTGTTAATTACCCAAAAAAATCATAATTTTCCGTTAATTTGTGAAAATAATTTTAAATATTAAGGATGAATATATTTTAAAATTTAACTTTTAATTATTACAAATTAATTAACTATTTTAAATTCTTATTAATGCATTTAATAAAAATTTTACTTAATTAAGGTGTGAGATATCTTTAAGAATGTTAACAACATTTAAAATTTAATTAAAAGTTGAAGAATTTAAATAACAAATAATAATAATTGGTGGTTTTATTAGCGTCTTAAAAATATACTAAAATTTAAGCGGTAAGGCAAGAAGTTTAAGGTTAAAAGGTTTTAGATTGTTATAAAACTAATTAAATATTCAACAAAATTAAAGAATTTGAAATTTAATTGAAAGAGATTATACTTATTTATTAGTGAATAATTAAAAATTTAATAAAATAATTATTAAATAAAAATTAATAAATAAATTAATAATTTAGTTAATTTTTAATAAAAAATTATTAAAAATATTTAAATGAAAATTTAAAAACTAATTAAAATTTTTTATAATAATGTCAAACGGTTTGACGTTTGAGTATTTTAAATAATAGGATTCCGAAATCCGAAGCCCATCCATATTATTTCAAACTAATAAAACCGCAACTGTTACCAAATCTGTATGACCTTCTCAAAAGACATTAGCTTAACGGCAATCACTTAAAACCAAAGAGAATTCTCCTAATGAATCGGCCAATCAGATTCCAGGATTAATCCTTCACGATCCGCAACTTCCCTAAAACATATGATCTCAACCATTCATTCAGTCTGAGAAAACACAACTTCACATTGCCTTTACCGTCCGATCATCAACTGTAAAAGCACACGGATAGTAAATCCTATCCGTTGGATTGCGAAATCAGTTTCTTTAAATACCGCGTGACGACGTCCTGTTTCAAAGTTTTGTGGAGAGAGCAAGCTCGAGAGAGGGGGAAAGATTTCTCAAGGTATTTAGAGGTATTTTTTATTGTTTATTTGTCTTCTATTTGGATTTTATGTAGTTGTTTAATTAGCTAAAATATGATTATGATTAGGGTTTTTTTGTGTTTGATTTGATTTTTTTCGAAGTTTATGAGATTTTGGGTGGTTTCTGGATGTTGAACTTGGTTGATTAGACCTTGTTCTTGTGATATACTATATGATTTGATCTCTTCTCTGAATGTTAACAACTTAAACTTGGCGTTCTGGGCTTCTGAGTTTATGAATCCTTTTTTGAATTTTGGGCGCCTGGGGTTTATAAAATGTCGGATCGTTGTGAAATTCTAGGGTTTGTAATTTTGAAATGATTAATAGGTTTAGATTGGTACTAATGATGATAGTCCTTATTAGTGTTCTGCGAGGATGATTTTGTTATGACTTAGTACATTTGGTGGTGGGTTCTCTGCCGTTGTCCGTTAAAGTTCAGACATGGCTGTTCGATGCGAAACATGACGTTAGGGATGAATTTTCACTGTTTAATTTGAAATTGTTCTTGTTATAGTTTAATAGATCGAATCTTTTTGTTTATGTTTTCTTTTGTGTGCAGATGGCCCGTACCAAGCAAACTGCTCGTAAGTCTACTGGAGGAAAGGCCCCAAGGAAGCAGCTCGCTACCAAGGTTAAGTGAAATTTCCGTGTTAAATTCTTCTCTGTATTGAGTTATGTTGTTTGGCTTGATTGTTAGTTGCTGATCAAGGGGTTTTATTATTTCCAGGCTGCCCGTAAGTCTGCTCCAACCACTGGTGGGGTTAAGAAGCCTCACCGTTACCGCCCTGGAACTGTTGCCCTTCGGTGAGCTAAAGCTTTGTCGACTTCTTTTATGCCCTTTGTTTCTGTGATAAGACAGTTGCTTACTTGTTTTTCCCATGTGTTCTGATGATGTGCAGTGAAATTCGTAAGTATCAGAAAAGTACCGAACTTTTGATCAGGAAGCTTCCTTTCCAGAGGCTTGTCCGTGAAATTGCGCAGGATTTCAAGGTAATAATCGCTTTTTCACGTGCCTGCTAGAAGATTTTTATCCATTGGTGATCATGATTTGTTTTTTCAAGGACGTTTATTACAGATTAACATGCGGTTTTTTTTGTGCAGACCGATCTGCGTTTCCAAAGTCACGCAGTGCTTGCACTCCAGGAGGCTGCAGAGGCATATCTGGTGGGTCTCTTTGAGGACACCAATCTCTGCGCCATTCATGCCAAGCGTGTCACAATCATGCCAAAGGATATCCAGTTGGCTAGGCGTATCAGGGGCGAGCGCGCTTAAGCTTGTTTGATGTGTTGTATGTTTTTTTGGGCATATTCTGTTATTTTGTCCAGTGAAGTTGTCTAGATAGATAACTAGGATGGTTCTGAGAAACTAGTTAGGATGTGTGGATTGTTCCATTGCTCTCAATGGGTCTAAACTGATTGAATATATTTGTTTCAAAATGTTTTCGTGACACCTGCTACCACCCTTAAATGGTGGTGTCTGTTGAACACAGCTATTATTTGATCTAATCTAGTTTAGCGTATGTTGGAACTTCATGTTTGCATCTTCTTCCAGGTCTCTGATCTTTCTCTCACTTCCAGGGTACAGAGCGCATATTTGCTTGATTTGTGACAATGATTAGTTTAAATGAATCACCAATGCATGCTTAAGTAGATGCACCCTCCCATGAGCAGTGTATGACTTTTTGCTGGTGCAGGGGATGGATTTTATTGCTTTTTAAGATTGATGAAAATGTAGTTATTCGTTTTATAGATGTGGATTTGGTTTTGCACCCGATGTTTGTTGATAAATTCATCTGACACGGGATAGACAAAACAAGAAACGTGAACCGTGTGTGGTACACAGGACGCAACTTTTTTTTTTTGGAATAGACACGGGGCATTTAACTTGATCAACTGATTCACAAGAAGGAAACATTATGGTAATATTGACTTACCTTAGGAAAGGAAGGATTATAAAATAATGAAAGTAAAGTTTTATGTCATATCTTATTTTATTTTAAATAGTAGAAATGAAATATAAAATGATAATATTATATTATAAATTTTTATTTAAATAATGTTATATTATATTATAAAATTTTTATTTTTTAACAATAATTTATTTATACTATATTTCATTCTAAACTATTTTATTCTATTAAAATTTTTACTTTCAACCTTATAAATATAGCCTTAGTGTATCCAAATGTATCCGTGACTTACCCGACAACATATCACAAGTACCTGATGATCTTGTCTGGTCGTGATTTTTATTGTTCCTCTTCAGCGGTAAAGCTTGCTATCTTTTTAATGGGTACATCATAGTCTAGAGACCATGACGATTCACCTATCATCTTTGAAAAATTAGAGTACTACTGATGGGTTGGAGCACCATATATATATATATATATATATATATATTTAAAGTGTTTCAATCTTACATTACTTAATCTGGTTTATAAATCCTAGTAAATATATAGATAAAATTTAATAGAATATAGTAAGAACTGATTAATCAGAACTACTGACAATTTGATCTCATTTTTAATACACCAGTTTAGGTCTTTCTGTAAATGATATCTTTTGTGCGGAGTCAAATTTTCTATTCTAATTAATCAATTCTTACCATATTTTATTAAATTTTGTCACATATTTACGTAAAATTTACATGAATCTGTGAATCAGATTAAATGTCACCAAATTGAAACAACTTAATGAGAAATATTGTGACATTTGTCTCCTATCACTTGACATCCGCGGGATCAGCTGTTGGGTAAGGTCTGGATAACCACCTATACGCTGTGTATAGTTACTGTCTTCGGTAGCTGAAGACGAAACGGAACAAAAATTTAGAAACGAAACAGAATAAAAAGTGAAGACAGTGAATTGTTTGGTTTATGATGGACAGAACAAAAAAACTGTCTCCATCTTAAGGACAGAATGTGTTTGGTTGCAATATACATAACAAAAAATTGTGGTAATGACGAAAATGCCCCTAGTCCTTAATATGATTAGAAATATGTAATTCATTAATAAATTTATTACAAATGATTTGGATAAGTTAAAAAATTAACAAATAATAATAATAACAATTTCAAACACATCACGAATAATAATAATAATAATAATTAATATTATAATAGCAACAAAATTAATAACATTAATAAATAAGTTCAAAATATATAATAATAACAATAATTATTATAATAAATACAAAATGAAGCTTAATAATAATAATAATAATACATTTACATTATACTACTACTAATAATTATTAATAAATATAAATTAAATTTTATTAGTAAAATTTATTTCGATATCTTATATAATATTTTTTGATAAATTATTATTTATAAATTCATATTTATTTTAACTATATTTTAATTAATAAATTAAAATTTTATTGAAATATATTTTTAATTTAATTATATTTATTAATAATTTTTAGTTTAGTTTAATTTAATTATTTATAATTTTAATTTAATTTAATTGTTTATATTTTAATTAAATTAAATATAATATTAAATTATGTTATTTATAATTCTTATTAATAATTAATATATTAAATAATATAATAATATTTATTTAGTTATAAGTAAATTAGATTATAGAACTAAAACAAAAAAAATTTTGTGTGGTTTTGGTAAATTTTAAAAACTCAAATAAAACAAAAGAAACCAAAATTGTAACTACTCATAATCATTCACGCTGCTTATTCCTACCTCCTATTGCGCAGAGATAGGGACATGTCCCTGTCCTCCCTTTTTAGGAGGGACAATAATTCTTGTCCTTATCTATCGGAGACGGTGGACAAAAATTCGGGGACAGCAACCAAACGAGTAGCGTAGATAGGATTATTTGTTCTGTCCACTGTCCCTATTCACGGGGACAGTAACCAAACATAGGGTTAAGTCTATTTAAGTAAGACTTCAGTTTTCGATGACTTTCGATGTGTTTACCTCGTACACTCGAAAAAATAATACTACGGAAATAATAAAAAATAAAGACAATAAGAAAATAAGAAAGATATGGTAAACTAATTTATATTACTTTCCCTCAAAAGAATACAAGGAATACTCTCTGACTGAATGAGAAGAGCAATGCTCAAATGAGTTATGTATAGGCACTCTAACTTGGAAGAGAAGTTATATTTAGAATTTCACTTAAACTGAGCTGCCTAAGATCTTGCTAAAATCACATCTATTTCTATCAGATTACATCACGTGGACCAATAGGATGATACCCCATCTAAATAGGACTTTAACTGATAAGATAAAATCTACAAGATAATAGAAATATAGAGTTTACATTCAAATAGGAAAATAGCATCTTTATCTTTGAAGATCTCCACTATCTTCAGATGTTGAGTCCCATTGAAATTTTAACTCTCAGTTGTCGCCACATCATCCAAGATCTTCCTACGATTTTTATCTGCTGATGATGCAGTGTGATCTTGCCAAAGCCTACATAGCACACTGGCTTGATCTAATGCTTCCCACAACACGTCTGCTAGTCGTGGTCCATTTATCTGGGCATGGGCCAAGTCCTTAGCCTAGGTCGAGTCAATCTCCACAAGGTCCGAGACTCTACTAAAATTCACACCAAGTCCGATCCTGCTCACCTATATTTGCCTTAGTGTTTTGGCATGCCTCCTTTATGCATGTAATCTAGCTAACCTTCCTCTTAAGGCATATCGTGAAGGTTACTAAGAAATACTTCAAAGTTTAAGGGTCTAACAAACCACCCCCACCAGATGGATTCGACGCTCTCATCCAATTAGTCTGAAGGTAAGCGTTCACCTGGTCCTCGAATTGCCTCAAAATCGTATGTTTCTCCTACGTAGCTTCCGTGAAAGGTTTACCTTTCCACTGAATCAAGGACTCAGTTTGTCGGTTCTTCTTATATTGACCTATTGTTCAATGATTTAGGATTTTCTCCACTTGATCCTCGAGCTGCTTGCTCACAATTGGTAAAGCTCACTTCACCTGACTCCTACTCGAATCCGATGCATCTTTATAATAAGACTTGAGAAAATTAACATGAAAAGTAGGATGTACCTTTAACCATTTGGGCAATTTCAATCTATATACCACATTCCTCACTTTGTGTAGCACTTCAAACGGTCTCCTTCGAAGATCGGCTTGCTTCTTCATCCGTTGAGAAGCTTTTTGAAGGCTGCCCCTCGCCTCATCCAACAATTCTTGCTTCTCCATCACAAACTTATGCGCCGTAGGACATTTGCCACCTGTCCTTTATTGAGCAATCTCTAGTGGTGTGAGAGGCTGTTGTACCAACACAATCTCAAAGGGACGTTTCTTCGTAACTAAAGATCTATGCAAGTTATAGCAAAACTGCGCAGTTTCAAGTAAACTCAACCAGTTATGTTGACTTGCACTTACATAATGTCGTAGGTACTCCTCCAACAAACCATTGATTCTTTCTGTTTGGCCATCTATTTGTGGGTGATTTGCTATTGAAAACTTTAAATCGCAACCTATCATATTAAAAAGGGATGTCCAGAATCAACCTGTAAATTTGGCGTCTCGGTCGCTAATAATATCCATTGGAACTCTGAAATACTTGATTACGTTCTTGTAGAACAACTCGGCCGCAACATCCGAGGGACAAGTTACAGGAGTTGGCACGAAGATCGCATACTTGAAGAATCTATCAACCACCATCATGATTAATGTCATATTGTCCACCTTTGAAAACCCACTAATGAAATCCATTGAAATTGGCATCCATGGTCTCTCAGGGATGGATAAGGGCTACAACAAACCGACTTCTTTCTTTCTCTTCGGCTTATCCAACTGATAAACGAGGCATGTCTTGACGTAACATTCCACGTCATTCTCCATCTTCGGTTAAAAATAGGGATGAGATAGGAGCGCTAGCATCCGTTAGACTCCTGGGTGACTAGCCCATTGTGGGTCATACGTCTCCTTCAACAACTGTTCCCACAATCCACCAAAGCTCGGCACATATACTTAGATTACTCTTAGTCATCAAAAGCCTATCATCGTCAAGCCAAAACCTGCGTACAACACCTTCCTTGACTTGAGAAATCAGCTTACAATACATGGTGTCTAATGGAGTTGCTGCCTTAACTTGCTCTAATAGGTTGGACTCCACTCTCGTGACCAAATAAAGGGCCGCAAATACCTCCTTCCTACTCAAGGAATATGCCACGTTATTGTGCCTCCCCAACTTATGCTCCCACATAACATTATCCGTTCGTACAACGAACCTGGTTCCCAGCACATATACTCGCCATGTCTTAAGGAAATGCACCACCACAAGCATCTCCTTCTCGTGCGTCGAGTAATGCTGCTCTGTACCATTGAGCTTTCAACTCTCAAACGCTACCGGATGACCCTCCTGTACAAGGATTCCGCCAATGGCTTTGTCCGAAGCATCAGTATGTACCTTAAATGGAAGATTAAACACTGACAACTTCAACACAGGTTCAATTAAGATAGTAGCTTTAAGTTTCTCGAATGCTTCCTCACATGCACTCGACCAACACCACTCTTGCTTCTTCTTCTTTAACAAGTCCGTCAATGGCACTGCTTTCTTAGAGTATCCTATAATGAACCACCTATAGTAGTTCTCCAGATTAAGAAAACTCTGCAATTCTCGTACTATTATGGGAGCTTGCCACTCAACTTTCGCTTTTGCCTTATTGGATCCATCCTGACCTGACTCTTACTCATCACATGACCCAATAATCTGATCTCCAATCGGGCAAGCTCACACTTTTCTATCTTTACGTAAAGCTTTTGCTGCCTTAGTCTTTTGAACACTCGCCTCAAGTGTTCCACATGTTCTACCATATTAGTGCTATACACCACGATGTCGTCTAAGTAGGTCACAATAAACTTATCCAAGAAGTCCTATAGCATATCATTCATAAGGTTGCAAAATGTAACAAGGGCGTTAGTTAATGCAACTGACATAACAAAAAATTCATAGGATCCATACCAAGTTATGCACTTTGTCTTTTGCTCATCACCCTCAGCTATCTACACTTACCAATACCTTCTCCGAAGATCCAACTTAGTGAACACCTCAGCCTTTGACAGCATGTCCATCAAATCCTGAATCAAAGGTACCAGATACTTGTTTTTTATTGTTACCTTATTCAACGCTCGATAGTCCACACACATCTGAAATGTACCATCTTGCTTATTCTGAAACAATACCGAGGCGCCATATAGGGTTTTGGATG
>JANITX010000212.1:4440781-4453978 GCA_027564395.1 Erythroxylum ulei | reverse complement strand
ATGCCATTACAAGAATATACTTTTCCTATAAAAATACCATTCTTAGCCAAGATTACATTGTTTGACTCAAGTACAACCTTCAAGCCCTTCTTGTTTAGGATATCCGCAGAAACAAGGTTCTTGATCACACCCAGAACATGAAGAACACTAGTGAGCACCAACTTTTTGCTGGAAGTGAATAGCAAATGTACATCTCGCTTTCCATGCACCTTGGCTTTCACACCATTGGCCATGACCACTTTATGTCCTTCAAGAACTTCATAGTTCTTGAATTGGTCCTTATTATTGCGCACATGAATTGCTGCACCGGAATCATACCACCAATCCTTAGAAGGAATTGATGTTACCATGTGAAGTTCTATCACAGTACCAAGAGTCAAGGTTGCCACAATTTATGCACATTCATCAACAAGGTTAACACTAAGAATATTGTTTGCTTTTTGCTTCCTGTTGGATCTGCAGTTGGCCTTGTAGTACCCTTTCTTTCTATAATTGTAGCAAACCCGATTCTTTTTCTTATCTTTAGCATTAGCATTTTCAGGTTTCTTCCTTTTATAATTGCTGGATTTCTTCTCATCCATAAAATTCACCTTTGGATCTCCTTCCACTTCTTTTCTTTGAAGAATTCTTGCACCTTTTTCAATTCGAAGATGCTTCAAAACACTACCGATAGTTAAAATTTCATAAGTGTGCAACAACTTCTTTTGATAATCATTATAAGAAGAAGGCAACTTAGCAATAATTGCCCCTACTTGTAATGATTCCAAAATTTCAACACCCAAGTCTTTAAGTTTTGAATCAATTACGTGTAAATAGTGAACTTGATCCATAAGAGAGGAACCATCAATAAATTTAAATTCAAAATATCTTTTAATAAGAAACTTATCTGCGCCTTGCTTTTGAGATGCATATTCACATTCAAGCGATGCCCAAATCTCCTTTGGACTCTTCACGGTTGTAAAGAGATCATAAAGGTTGCCTAAGAGGGTTTTGAGAATGTGACCCTTGCAAAGCAATTCATCTTCTTGGCGCCTGTCTCATTCAACCTTCCTTGTGTCTATTTCACCCTCCTTTGGAAGAGGAATTGCAGAAAGAGTGGGCTCAAGTACATATGCAATTTTCAAACCTGTGAGGAAGAACATCATCTTGTCTTTCCAACGATTGAAGTTGGTGCTGGTTCCATCAAGTCAATCTAACTTCACAAAGTCTTGGTTCATCACTTTGAGAGCGGATTCTTGAGTGGACTCCATGATAGGAAAAAAAATAACAATTTAAGATTGTAACTGAATGGGAGTTGGAAGTCCACAAAACAAAGGATGAACAATGAATTAGATAGTGTTGCTGAGAATTGAGAGAACTTGAGAACAAAACACAAAGTTTAAAGTGTTCTAGGCGTGTTGGACACTTTCCTTGAAGTGTTATTTGCCCCTACTATACTTACAAACCGGCTTAAAGGCAAATTACTTTTAGGATAAAAAGAACACAAGAACATTCAAGTTGCAAGAGTATGGATGTTCTTCAAGAATTATGAGTGTAGAGATTGTGTTGGTAGAATTGTTCAAAACATTTTAATCTTAACTAAAACTTATGTATATATAGAATTTTTAGAACAGTCACGTCTATTCACGACAAGTCATAATTCTTGAAAAGGAAGCAACTCTTCAAAAAAGTCACAACTTTTGGAAAGGAAACAACCTTTCAGAATAGTCACGTCTGTTCACTACAAGTCACAACTCTTGGAAAGGAAGCAACTTTTCAGAACAGTCACGTTTGTTCAATACAAGTCACAACTCTTAAAAAGGAAGCAACCTTTCATTTCCAAGTTTGACTTTAACTACTTACATCATAAATTAATTTCCAGCGATGTTTATTTCCATTTTATAATTAATAAAAAATATTAATAGTATAAACTAAATTTATCTTATGAACTTCAATAAAAAAGATATATTAATAACATCAAAGAGAGTTAAATAAATACTTTAAATTTAATTTAAGATATAACATATTTCATAATATTTTAGAGACAACAAAATTTACTCTAAAGCATAATTCATTTTAAAAGAGGAATAATTCATATTAAAAATTTTAATTTAGTTGAATGTATGAGAATATTATCTTTATACCACGTTACATGTGAGTCTATAAAAAATAACATTTTTCTATACATAATAAGACTGCGCGTACTATCATATCTTTCCAAATTCCGACCGTGATACATGAGAATGTAAAAAGGTCACATATTTTCAAATAAAAATAAAGAATGGATAAAAGCAACTCCACGAATGCTTCAACTTGGTGTTGATTAAGATTTAATTACAGTACTAAACTGTAATACTGTATATTGTAGGTATCAGGACATGATCTTCTGTACCCTTATTCTGTACCTATTCTATGCCTATTGTATCTGAGCTATCTATTTTTATAGATCCTACGTAAATAGATGGTTAAGATACAATAGACACAGAATAAGTACAGAATAATGGGTATAGAGGATTTGAAGGCGTAGGTACCGTATCTACGGTATGTTTCATTTGGTTTCGTCCAATCAAAGGCAAAAGCCAAGGCCACTCAATCCAAGCAAGGAGTGGGGACCACCACCCATTTTGGTTTCTCCAATACCCGCTTCTTTCCACCGTCCACGTCAGCTTTTTCTCCCAACTTATCCTCTCTCCTCGTAACGCTCAATTTTGGTAAGCTACTCTCGCTCGGGTGTGAGTAAGTCTACTCGCTCTCGCAACGGTCAACTTCTCTCTTTCTCCGGACGCTGTTTTGAGGCTAAGATTTTCCTATTGGTTAATTCTTAGTTTGTCAACGCACACGCTCTGAGCGCGTGCGTGAAGACTAACGTTGGCCAAATAGTCCAAGAACAACCTCTTTTCTTCCGCTTGGATATGTAACCTCTAGCATCACGCCACGTGTAACTCCGTCACTTCTTGACGCCTCCAATAAACAAAGAAGACTTGCTTGCTTCTCAAGTGTTTAAGCTCTAATCGCATTACTGCTTTCTCCATTACTCGTCGCCATGAGATTCTCGAACTCAGACCAGTCAAGTGAGATGAAGGAGAACCAGAAGCAACACCATTGAAAGGAGAAGACGAAGAAGAAGAAGGTAAAAGGGTCAGGGGTGGTTCGCCAGGTTCTTGCTATGTTTTGTTATGGAGTTTTATGTGGTGTGCTCATTCTTGTTTCTTGGTTTTGAAGGCAAGATACATAGAGGGTACTTGAAAGATACAGCAATGGAGCGCTACGAGATACTTAAAGATATTGGGTCAGGGAACTTCGGTGTTGCTAAGCTGGCTAGAGATGAACGAAGTGGTGAGCTTTACGCTGTCAAGTATATCGAGAGAGGACAGAAGGTGGTGTTTTAGCTTCAGTTTCATTGAAGTTTTCCTTTTTAGATTTTGATTTGGAGTTGCAAGTGAGAGCGTGTACTAGGTTGTCCCTTATTCATATGAGTCGTCGAGATTTTCTGTAATCTTATGAGATATTCAGTCTATAAGTCATGTTTGTTGATCGGGGTTTTGGTGATTTGATCAGTTTTTAACTGGATGCTAGAAGTGTTTTAAGTAAATAATTTCTGGGTCTGTTGGTTTTGCAGATTGATGAACATGTGCAGAGGGAGATAATGAACCATCGATCATTGAAACATCCTAATATTATCCGATTCAAGCAGGTACATATATGCTTAACTCAAATGTTAAGTGAAATCCTTCAGATGTTCTAAAGCTGAAAGTTGAACTCTGTTTTGGCATTACCAGTTGCTATAAACAGAACATATTTTGTATGATTAATCTGTCTTCCTCACTATTTCTGTGTATATATATATATGCCGATGGAATAAGGAACGTGTACAATTTTCCTGCCTTAAGTTCGTAAACATTTCAATCTTGAAAGGCAAGATCGTTCCTTTCAATTTTTAAAGGGCAGATTCTGCAAGATTGAAAAGCTACAATCTTGGCTAGAAATTTCTGTTTAAGAGGTGTGTTCTTTCTTTTTCACTGTTGCAGGTCTTGTTAACATCAACTCACTTAGCCATAGTCATGGAATATGCTGCAGGGGGAGAACTTTTTGAAAGAATATGCAATGCTGGTAGATTCAGTGAAGATGAAGTAAGTCCATCAGAAAAAAAGAAAATTTTTTTGAGTTCCCATCTTTTGAGTCGTTCTTAATTTTCTTTCCCTTTCCGGCTTCTGGTAAATTTTCTTGCAGGCAAGATATTTCTTCCAACAACTCATATCGGGAGTCAGCTACTGCCATTCCATGGTGAAACTTCCAAGCTGATCTTACTTAAAAATGGTTATAGTCCATTCCATTCTTTTCTTCAACTCTATAAGATTGATTCACGCTCTCTTCTGATACAGCAAATCTGTCACAGAGATCTTAAACTGGAAAACACCTTGCTCGATGGGAGCTCAGCTCCACGTCTTAAGATATGCGACTTTGGCTATTCCAAGGCAATGAACTCAGTAATCAATATAAATTGGATTTAGATTTGAACAAAAACACTGATACCCTTTTGACATTATTGGATTCAGTCTTCCGTTTTACATTCTCAACCCAAGTCCACTGTGGGAACACCAGCTTACATTGCACCAGAAGTATTATCACGAAAAGAATATGATGGGAAGGTAATAAATTTTCTGTTAGTTAGGTAGGGTATTGTTTGGTAACCTAACTTCCAGGAACATTAATCTTTTGAATTATTGAGGATAGATTGCAGATGTTTGGTCTTGTGGGGTTACTTTGTATGTGATGTTGGTCGGAGCTTATCCGTTTGAAGATCCTGATGATCCAAGGAACTTCAAGAAAACAATTCAGGTTAGTCAGCTATTTATTGTAACGAAACTTCAGAGATTGGAGACTTCTGATGAGATATTTAACTAATGACAGAGGATTCTCAGTGTTCACTACTCCATTCCTGACTATGTTCGAGTTTCCAAGGAATGTAAACACCTTCTGTCAAGAATTTTTGTGGCCGACCCTGAAAAGGTACACCAAGACTATGTATAGTATACTCGAACATTTAATCCAAAATTATTTTTTATAAAAATAAATAATATCAGAATTTTTATTCATTTCTAAAAACTATTATAAATTTCACCGATTTTTCAAAATAATAATAATTATTCCTAATCGTTTGTTTTCTTTTCTCTTCTACAGAGAATAACAATCCCAGAGATAAAAAACCACCCTTGGTTTACGAAGAACATGCCCGTAGAACTCATGGAAGACGAAGAAGGTAGCTTGAAAAACGACGGCTCGAGTGAAGAATCATCACAAAGCATCGAAGAAATAACAGACATAATAAAAGAGGCAAGGAAGGGTGGAGAGGGACCAAAGTGTCTTGGAGGAAGCATGGAGTTTGACGACATAGAAGATGCCGATGATCTTGACTTGGATGATATAGAGTCAAGCGGTGACTTTGTTTGTGCACTATAATTTATTTTATTTTATAGATAGTGTTTGTGTTTTTTTGGTGGAGCAGAAAAAAAGAGGCGATGATAAGCCGAACTCTTTCTGGTGTCTGGACTGGACAGGAAGCATCAATTTGAATGCTTGTCTTGTTTCAAGTTGAGTGGAGGCTTGTTCCTTAAGTTCTGGGTCTCACAAAATGGTATGTATGTTTGTTGGAATATTTAGTCCTGTGAAATTTGTGAAAAGTAGATCAAAAATGTAAAAAAGTATCTTTTTTTTATTTCACATCTTCTAGTTATTAAATTTTGCGTTAATTATATAAAAATATATAATTTAAAATTTAAAAATATTTAATAAATAAATAATTCAAAAAATTTTAAATTGGAGTTAGTGTCTAATTGGATGGCCTTCTGGGAGGTCAATAAATACTTTTCTTCACCATAAAAATTATTTTTAAGAAAATATTTTTTAAAAAATGAGCGTTTGACAGTAAAATAAAAAACATTTCTTTAATAGATTTAGCTTTTTTGTAGCCAAAATATAGCTTTTTAAAAAGTTCAAATTTAGAGCTTATTAAAAAAATATTTTTTCAGGTTGATTTTTTAGATCAATTAATGAGTTTATTTTTTAGTTTCTTTTGTCCTTATGTTTTACACATAATCTCTACAATATTGATAAATTCATCTTCACGTTTATTTTGGGAATTATATAATTTTATTTGAATTTTTTAAATGTTTTAATATTTAGTTTATATTAGATTTATTTATGTTATAATTCATATAAAAGTTTTTAGATATATTTTTATTTATGTTTTATATGGTTTAAAATTATATAATAATCAATATATTGTGCTTTGCATATTGTTTAATATATTTTAAATAATATTTATATGCATAAATAATTTTTATTAAAAAATAAAATATAGTTAAAATTAAAAGTGTTTTTTATTTTTATGTTACCAAACAGTCTATTATATGAAGCTCGTTCAAAAAAACTCTTTTTTAAATGACAATTAAATAGTCATTTGGTTTTTAAAAAAAGCTCTTCTTAGAAAAAGCTCTACTAATATAATTCCCACCAAACATAGGTTATTCAATAAAATGTGGATAAGAGCTTCATTATAAATGCAACGGGTTTTTTGGATTTAGTGGGACTATGGTTTAAGCACTTGGACTGATTAAATGTTTGTATAATTATGTCCAAGTCAATCCTTAATTGAAAAACATATCCTTTCCTGGCAGAAGCAGTAAACTCTCGTAACGATCTGATCATGATCGTTTAATTTATGTTTGCGCTAAGACATAATCAGTCCACTCGCTTGTTTCGGATTGGTTCTTCTTCCTAAACAACGGTAATATCATCTCTTATGACAAAAATCTGTTGGGTTCCCTTTTCCTTGGAATTGAACAGTTCGTTAGTTTTAATGTTTGAAGCCATTCAGAGAATTACATGTTGTGCAAGCCATCCACTTCAACCGCCAACTGCCATTTGCCATTCATTTTGACATTTGTATGAACCAAAACATAAGCAAACAGACAAAAGTTATTAAAAGATATAGTTAGTTTGAGGTGAAGGATCCCAATTACCTTTAAAATATTAATATTTTTTATTATAAATTATTTTATCTAATTTATAAATTGGATAATTTTAAATTAGAATAATAAAATAATATCATTTTAGTGACTATTGGACTAGGCGTGGATCAAAGCAAATTATATAATTATTTGTAAAACTTTTTGTTTACATTATGCTATAGCAAATTTTAGATCACCTGATCGGGTTGGGCTTCAGGCTTCAAGTTTTGGGTTTTCTTAAACGTTGAGCTGAGTATTTTTTGAACTTCTTTGGACTTCCCATTTAGCAGGATTTTTACGAGTTGTTATTATTGTTTTTCAAATTTGGGCTGTGCCTAATTCTTAAAAAACATTTGGGCCTATGTCATCCCAATAGTCTGGTCAGCCATTTCGGGCTTAAGCATTTCCACCGATCCATGTACTTATAAAGGCCATAAATACTTTGACACGTGTTGCGTTCTTATAGGGGCTCACACATCGAAATTTTAATGGACATCACTGTAGAACTTCCACTCGGTATAAATCTCCTCTGAAATCAAAACCCTAATTTAGACGCGAAGGGTACTACAACACCTGAAGTGAGGAGGAGCAGGACAGGGTATCATTTCCACATCGAAGATGAAGGTATTGTTCCTTCTAAGTCTTTACAATGGTTCTAAACACGAACCGTAGCTCGTTTTTTTTTTCCTTGTTTTGTTCATTAATTTGTTGTCTCAATGTTTTTAACGGCAGTTCAATATTGCGAATCCGACTACTGGGTGCCAGAAAAAGCTTGAAATAGACGATGACCAGAAACTGTAAGTGTTTCTGTATTAAATTAAATATACTTAAATGTCATTCGAATCGATATTGATTCTGCTTTATTCTTTTTAGCTAGTAGTTATGATTGAATTTGGGTAGAAAAACTGATTTTAAATCCTGAAGCCTGCGAAATTTGTCATTTATTTTGTTTCTGTTTCTTGAAAGAAAACAAATGCAACAACTTTCTTTTAGCTGATAAAGATTTTTTTTTTTTGGATTCGTGATTTCATGTTTGCACTATATGGCTACGTGCAGTATCTTTTCCTATTATTAATTTAAAAATAATAAATTTTTTCTGTCAAACATATATTCTCTAGATGTGGTTTTGACTTCTCCAAATGGTGTTGGTAATCTTGTTGTTGGTAGAGGGAACTGCCTCAACTTATTAATTGTTTGGAAAGTTACGAAACTGTTGTTTTTCATTTACTTCTGAATTGCAAACAAATCGTTATTTCCATTGATTTGATTTAATGGGTTATATGTTGTGCATAAAATCTCTTTAGAAAAGTACTAGTTTCTGTTAGGAAATATACAAATAGTTCAATGTTTTTTTGCTCCACTACCATGAGCAATATATTCAATTTGAAGTTTAATATTTTTATCTTAGAGCTTCTGGAACTTCGCAAGTTCTCTTGTATCATGACAACTGACAATTTGTACTGTTTTGATGTCATTGAGTTTGTTTTATAACCTTAGCTAACTACTGTGGTAGTGCTGTCAATCATGCAGCTCTGCTGAGTTTATCAATGGTCATTACTATCTCTTGAATTGTTTTCATTGTTGTCAAACCTGCATATTATTATGAATATTGCTGTTTGACTATGCCCTGTGAAATATTATTTGAAACATTGCTATTTGATAATTCTTGATGAGTTAAGATATTTATACTAGAGGGAGAAACATGCCGATATAAATTTCTAGATTTTAGTGATATAGTATTTTTATTTTTGAATGATACATCATGCATTCTAAGTAGTTATTTTAGGCATATATAGTCACAACTTTATTGGTTACCAAGTTATTTGTAGCCTTTTGTTTGTTCTTATGGTTCGATGACATTTATTCCGAATCTTTTGTTTACGACAGCCGAGCATTCTTTGACAAGAGGATTTCTCAAGAAGTGAGTGGTGATGCATTGGGTGAGGTATGTAGTTAGAGTTCTGGCTGGAATGTGCATGTTACCTAAATTCATGCTATAGGTTGTCTCTCAGACTCTCAGTCTTATACATGTCAATCTACAGGAGTTCAAAGGTTATGTATTCAAAATTATGGGAGGCTGTGACAAGCAAGGTTTTCCAATGAAGCAGGGAGTTTTGACTCCTGGTCGTGTTCGTCTTTTGCTTCATAGAGGTCTGTATATTTGGATCATTTTGTTTCCGCATGTGGATGAATGCATTCCAAGTAAATGTGCATAGTTTCTGAACACTCCATACTAAGTTGAGTGGAATGCTTGTCTGTTCAGGTACCCCTTGCTTTCGTGGATATGGAAGGCGAAATGGAGAACGTAGAAGGAAGTCTGTTCGTGGATGCATTGTTAGCCCAGATCTTTCAGTTCTGAACTTGGTGATTGTGAAGAAAGGTGAGAATGACTTGCCAGGACTTACAGACATCGAGAAACCAAGAATGAGAGGTCCAAAGAGGGCTTCAAAGATCAGAAAGCTTTTCAACCTCTCAAAGGAGGATGATGTCCGAAAGTATGTGAATACATATCGCCGAACCTTTACTACTAAGTCTGGTAAGTAACATTGTTTATTCCTATGCTATATTTTCAAACCAGTTTTGATATTGTATGTTAGTTAATAGAAACATTAAAGTATCATTTAGATCTGACACATTTGCAACTTGATGTCTTCACAGGGAAGAAAGTTAGCAAAGCTCCCAAAATTCAAAGGCTTGTCACCCCCTTGACTTTACAAAGAAAACGTGCTAGAATAGCTGACAAGAAGAAGAGGATTGCCAAGGCCAAGGCTGAAGCAGCTGAGTATCAGAAGCTCCTTGCAACCAGGTTGAAGGAGCAGCGTGAGCGCCGTAGTGAGAGTTTGGCAAAGAAGAGGTCTAGATTATCAGCTGCCTCCAAGCCGTCTGTTGCAGCTTAGGTAGTTGGCAATTTGGTCCTATCTGCCCAACTTCTTCGATAGGCTCAGTCAATTTTGATTTCTCTTGTTTTTGGGGACAACTGAATTTTGTTACATTAGTAGCGAGATTCAAAAGTTTGCAACCTTTGTTTCCTTTCGATAATGCCGTTGAATCCTTAACTATATTTGCTGTTTGTGGATTTGTTACCATTCCTTAGGTTTCTAAGATCCGTCACTGCCCATAAGGACTATTTTCAATAGGAAACATATTTTCTATTAAGCATGCACACGCTTTTCTGATTCTGTTCTAGTTTCTTAGAGTTTGTGTGCACGAGTGTGTTTTAATAGTGGGATCAGGGATGTGATGCTAAATGGTGGCGTTTTAGGGAACTTAACAGTTTCCAGATCACCGACGTTGTATTACAGGCAACTGCAGATCACAACATAAGATTAAGATTGTGAAACATGTAACTAAGTAGCAGTACAACAATGCAAGTCAAAAGCAACTCTCTTCTGCTCCATTTCATGGCGTGCAATTAGTCAGCTTCTTATGCCAAGTAAGCTAAGGTGATGTACAATTTACAAAAAATACACCACACCTTTCAAAATTTGCTATTAGGGAGGAGGAGGATGAAACAAAGAACCACACAGATCGCAAATCCAAGTATGATCAAATCACAAAGAGCTACAACACATCTTCTTTTCAGGAATCACTTGTGCAGGCCCGGGGATGACGATCTTCTTGCCAGCCAACAATGGGGCGTTTCCATTGTTTTGATTTTCATCTGCAGCCAGGCTCTTCTTGTTCACAATATTGAAGATCTCCGTCAACACCGTCAAAAATGCATCGTCCACATTGGTCGCCTGTAATGCAGAGGTCTCCAAGAAGAACAGTCCTTCCTTCTGAGCAAACTCCTTAGCGTCCTCAGTGGAGACTGCTCGCTCATCCTCAAGATCAGTTTTGTTCCCAATCAGAATGATGACTATATTCTTGTCGGCATGGTTTCGCAACTCTTCAAGCCAGCGCGGAATGTGATCAAACGTCTGTCGTTTAGTTATGTCGTATACCAACATCGCCCCAACAGCTCCCCGGTAGTACGCACTTGTGACTGCTCTATATCTGCCATCAAATATTCAGTTAACACTATCAACATCTAACCAATACAGAAAAACAAAAGAGACTTTACAGGTTTACAAGTTACATAACCATTTTTAGTATGCTGATCCATCTAAAGCAGCTTATAGCTACATCGCTTTTCACTATCCTCATCCTGAACGCTTATATAAAGTACTAGGAACTTTAGGTTGAAAGATGACTCTCGATCAGGTTCAAATGGCACATCAAAACTAGTCAACAACCTTCAATATAAAGTCATACACACTCGCGCGCACACACACACAAACAAGCATCAATTTCACCTACAAACTCTATACATGATAGCGAAAAAAAGCACCGTTCTTGGCCGGCGGTGTCCCAGATCTGAGCCTTGACGCTCTTGTGCTGTATAACCATAGTTCGAGTCTGGAACTCTACTCCGATTGTGGCCTTTGAGTCGAGACTAAACTCGTTTCTGGCGAATCTAGCTAGAATCTGTGATTTTCCAACGGCCGAGTCTCCGATCAGCACCACCTTGAACACGTAATCTATCTTCTGACTCGGATCGCCTCCTCCACCGCTCGCCATTGACGTCACTCTCTCTCTCTCTATGAATCGAAACAAAGTAAGAGATAGAGATCAGACAGAACACTAAAGGCTTTTCAGTTTAGACTTTAGAAATTAGAATCGTATTGGATCAACTAAAGCTAAGGTTAATCATGTAATGGATGGAGGGAGTCCTGATCTCGTACAACACCGTGTCCATGTTGGTGTGTTGACTGGCCACTCGATTTCCGCCACTTGAATATGATTTTTGTTTATGCTGATTTGGAAATATTTGATTGGATGGTGTTACGCTGAATAAAGGTCAGTTCAATATAATATTAAAATGAAGATCCCGGGGAGATACAAAGTGCAATGACATTAGCGGCGGCGAAGATGGTGGAGAAATCGCCGGATGTTTCGGGCCAATTGTCTGATTTGGTTTAAGCCCGTTACCTACATTTTTCGGGTCAAGTTTTCTACGGGGCGAGATAATAATATGAGACATTTCATGAATGGTTAATTACTAAAAAAAACTTAAACTTTCGTGAAATTTTTAATTATAGTCCCAATTTAAAAAACGAACAATAAGATGTTCAAGTTTTAATTTTTTTTAATTGTAGCTAAAACTTTAAAAAGTGACAATAAAATACTTAAATTTTTAATTTTCTTCAATTTTAATATGATATTATTTGTTATTCTTCTGATGCCCTCAGCTCTTTGTTTTCTGTTTGTTCTTTTGACGTCCCAAACTAAATTCGCATTACAACGAACTGCACCAATAAGCTCTTCATTTTTTTGGGTTACAATTAAAAGAGACTAAATTATCTCAAAAAAGAAATACCACAAGCATCAGCCCATACAATCAAAGAGAGGGCTTCAGGAATATCATCCCAAATCTGAAAATTTGACACTATGCCATGATCCAATTTAGCCAAATAATCCGCTGCAAAATTACCTTCGCGAAGCACATGCCGAATATAGCAACTTCAATTCCGAGCAAGTAAAGCTTGAATATCCACAATCAAAACAGACAGAGGATGTGAAGAGAAAACACCACAAGTAACCATCCGCACCGCCTCCATGCTATCAGATTCTACAATGACTTGCCGAAAACTGTGATCCCACGCAAAAATCAAACCATCTCAAATGGACCATAACCCCCCCACCAAGATAGTGAAAATACCAATACGAAACGAATATCCCCTAGCCAACGACCAAATGAATCTCGCAACAACCCTCCACCACTAGTCAACCCAGGGTTAACAATAGAACTGCTGTCACAATTCAACTTTACCCAACCAGATAGCGGCGCAGTTCAACCAATCCAACGCCTCACACCATGAAAATTTGGTGTTAAAACGGAAGTCAGGGACACATCCATTGCAACTTGAAAGACACAGCCATTCAAAATTGTTAAGGAAAGAAACTGCTTTTGAAAGACCAATAAATTCCGAGCCTTCCACAACCACCAAATACCTGCCAGAAACCAATGTGCCCAGGCAAAACCAAAAGGACCCACAGTATGAGCACGCAGATTCAAAGCTAGCCAATCAACCAAATTATCTGCAGTAAAAAAATTAACAGGAACATCCCACTACTGCCACCATACAACTGCACGACTACAATCACGCAATAAATGCAAAGGAGACTCAATAAATAGAGAGCACACACCACACAAATTAGAAGTAAC
>JANITX010000212.1:4369569-4379724 GCA_027564395.1 Erythroxylum ulei | reverse complement strand
TTCTGATTTCTTTGGGATTGGGTCTCAAACTTATGATTTGGGGTTTGATCTAGCATGTTCTTAGAATAGAAAAATTGAGGTTTTGATTCAATAGGATTAGGGGGTTTCAAGAACTTTGTTTTCTTGGGGTTTCCATATCATCTTGGTATCAGAGCTTTGACTTAATTCTATTGAACTCATACGTATCTTTATTGTGTTTTGTTATTTGTTTCTTAAAAAAAATTCCGTAAATAGTAACTGTACCCGACCCGTACTCGTGAACAGTAACCGTAGCCCGACCCGTGCCCGTGAACAGTACCGACCCGTATCCCGTATCGTGAACAGTAACCCGTGAACAGTATCCGGCAAAAAAAAGTGAACAGTACCGGAAAAAACAATATAAAAAACAGTACTGAAAAAAAAGAGTGAACAAAAAAAAACTGAGCGATACCAAAAAAAAGAGTGAACAGTAGAAAAAACCATTGAAAAACACGTTGAATTGCCTTTTTTTAAAACTTGGGTAGATTTGAAAAATTTTTGAGCTATCGAGTTTTTGTTGAGTTTTACAATATAGTGAGTGTCTTTCTTTGATTCTTAGTTTACTTTCTTGTTTGTTTCCATTACATTGAATTGAACAATCTTGCATTCATATTGTTCAATTATAAACAAAAATCAGTGCATACACATCATTTTCATCCGTGTATTAGCATACTATTTTATTTCTGTCCGTACATTACTTTGCTTCTAGAATTATTCTTATTTTGTTTCTTGTTAGCATTTACTTGTTCTTTCCAATTAATTTGTGTTGCTTGCTGTTTGCTTAGTTTTGCTGAATTGATTTCCGAAAGGTAACTTTAAAGACATCACTTAAGTGGTAAAAGGCAAGAGTGTGTGAGCTTATTTGAGAGAGTCATTGCCGTGACTTAAACACAAGGGGATTGATATCATTTTGAGAGAAACATGTGAGGGAGTGTGTGAAGTTGTTTATTACTACCCTTGTTTTACAGGTATATCATTTTATCTACAATGTCACAGGGAGATAGTAATGATGGCAACCAAGGGGGAGATGCAAATATCGCTTTCACCTTGAAAGCCATGCAGCAACAATTTGAGAGGTTTAATCTAGCCTTAACTGAGATTAGGGGATAAATGGATGAGCTCAGACAAGGGAAATGTGAGGAACTTCAGGGGAGGCGTGCAGGTATACGCCAACAGTAACCACCACCTCGGTATGAACCAGAGGAGGAAGAGTTTGAGGTACGCAGACCTAGGAGATCTCAGAGAGTTGAGCTATTTAATAGGAGAGATGGAGACCTTAAATCCATCAAGATGCAGATCCCAACCTTCAAAGGAAGGAATGATGCAGAGGCTTACCTGGAGTGGGAAAGGAAGGTGGACTTAGTTTTTGAGTGCCACAATTTTTTTGAAGATAAAAAGGTAAAGCTAGCTGCTGTTGAGTTTACTGATTGTATACTAATATGGTAGGATCAATTAGTGACATCCAGGAGGAGAAATAGGGAGATGCCAATTACTAATTGGGATGATATGAAGGCATACATGAGGAAGCGGTTTTTGCCTTCTTACTATTATAGGAAGATGCATCAGAAACTTCAGAGACTCACTCAGGGATTTAAATCAGTGGAGGACTATCACAAGAAGATGGAGATAGCTATGATCCGAGCCAATATAAAGGAGGATCCAAAGGCAACCATGGCACGATTCTTAAGTGGTTTGAACAGGGAGATAGCTAATGTGGTAGAATTGCAACACTATGTGGAGATTGAGGATATGGTGAACATGGCCATGAAGGTGGAGAAACAGCTCAAAGCTAGAATGACAATAAGGAGTGGAGCAAGTTCTAATTACTCTTGGAACTCAAATTGGCCCCAAAAGGAGGAGAAGTCCAAGGATAAGGGGATGGACTTCAAGGAAACACCTAAGAAATCAATTGAGAGATCTGAGCAAAAAGGTACTTTTAACACCCAAGCTACTTCTGGTAAACATTCATCTATAAAATGTTTTAAATGTTTGGGTACTGGCCATATTGCTTCTCAATGCCCTAATAGAAAAGTGATGTATATGAGGGATAATGGGGCTATTGATTCTGAGGATAGTGATGTTGATGATTTGCCATGTGATAGTGTTTGTGATGATGATGATGAATGTGTGGAAAGAGCTGTCACAGGAGAAGCACTTGTAGTTAGGAGAGTGTTAAGTGCTAGAGTTAGAGATGAGATTTTGGGTCAGAGGGAGAACCTATTCCATTCAAGGTGTTTGGTGGGTGGAAAGGTGTGTAACTTGATCATAGATGGAGGTAGTTGTACTAATGGGGCTAGTCGAACTATGGTGGAGAAATTGGGCTTGATATGTAGGAAACATTTGGAGCCATATAATTTACAGTGATTTAATGATAGTGGAAATGTGAAGGTGACTAGACAGGTACTGGTGCCATTTTCTATAGGGAGGTATGAGGATGAGGTGTTATGTGATGTGATACCCATGGAGGCAGGATATTTGCTATTGGGGAGGCCTTAGCAGTTTGACAAGAAGGTAGCACATGATGGGTATACCAATAGATACTCCTTTAAGTTTAAGGGTAGGAACTTCATTTTACTACGTTTATCACCTCGTGAATTATACTTGGACCAAATCAAATCAAGTAAAAGTGAGGAGGGTTCGGATAGTGAGAACAAAAAAAGTGAAGAGAGAGAAGAGGCCTAAAAGAAAATTGAGTTTGGCCCAATGGGAAGTGACTACATAGGTGAGGAAAAGAAAGTGGGATGTGCAGGAGAGAAAAGTTCAGGGAGAGAAAAGAAGAGTGAAAAGAAAGAGAAAAGAGTGGGCTTGTATGCTAGAGGAAAAGACATGAGGAGAGAAACTAGAGAGAAAAGAGCACTAGTAGTGATGAGATACAAAGAGCGTTTAATTTCTGACACTAACCCTCTTGATGCTTTTCCTAGTATTTTTACTCTTGATCCTAGGGGCGATGGTTCGTTCCAGATGTTAGAGAAGATAAATAACACCACCTACAAGATTAACCTGCCAGGTGAGTATTCTGTTTTGGCAACTTTTAATATTACTAATCTTTCTCCTTTTGATATGAATTCAGATTCGAGGATGAATCTTCTTGAGGAGAGAGGGACTGATGTGAGCAGGAGTAAGGATCTTGAGAAGATGGCAAACTCCAAGCCTATTGGAGGAGAGTTTAATGGAATTGAGCCCCAACTAATCCATTTAACTCAAAACCTTAGACCGGATACACTTGGAGCTTAAAGACAAGAAGATTTGGGCTATTTTAATGCTTCATCACTTAAGACCAAGAGCATATGGATCCATTAGTGGCACAACACATCAGACTTATTTATTTAGTTTTTGGACTTTATTTTATTTTGGGCTTCCATGTATTTTAGCCCAATCTTTTATTATATTAACCTAGGTATAAATATGTGTCTTTAGGTCAACTTTGGGATCAGATTTGATTGACTAATAAAATTTCAGAGTGAGTTCTTCAAGGGAGGCGTGAATGTCTTCATGGTTACTTCAAGAAATTGATTTGTATCAGTAAGTAAGTACTTACAACGTAAATTGATTTTTGATTTCTTTGGGATTGGGTCTTAAACTTATGATTTGGGGTTTGATCTAGCATGTTCTTAGAATAGAAAAATTAGGGTTTTGATTCAATAGGATTAGGGGGTTTCAAGAACCTTGTTTGTTTGGGGTTTCCGTATCACTAGGCTTATTAGAACTTGAATTATCAAAGTCCAATAAGATTCTCCACTTAGCATCAAGGAAGGTTATCAAGCTAAGTAAGAAATATGAATGGAGGTTTTAGAAGCCCATAATTGAATGTTGGGCTTGCACTAATTAATGGTTAATTAAAAGCCCAAATGTTCATTTAGAAATGGGCTAGACTTTGGTTTAATATAATTGATTAGATTAATTATATTAAAACAAATTTTTTAAAGAAAGGAGTAGCATTTTCGGTTTTATTAGGGTTGAATGTGCAGCTGCACATTTAACATTCAAATGCTAAATAAAGATGGTCTTTATTATGGTTTATCATCATTAAATGAACTTACCATTAAATGGTTTAATGTTTATCTTTTAATGTTAGCATATAACCTATTAGCATTCATTGGATTAAAGACGAAAGATGTGCATTGGATGGACCATCTTCCTTCTTTAATCTCACAAAACCGAAATTAGTAAGTCATATTTATGATAATAGTCTTTTCATAAAGCCATCTTGAAGATAAATGAGATGAGTCTCATTTATTGGCCACTTAATGATTGATTAAAGAAAGCTGTGATGCATTGGATGCTATTCTCTTCTTCCTTTCCATTCATAACCGAAATTAAGTGTGTAAGAATGTGTTCTTGCATGGTTTAACCCTCTCTCCCTTTTCATGCATGAGTGAGCTAAAATTTGCATGAGAAGAGTCTCAATTTTGGCTCATTTCTTCTAAGAAAAATCTCCTCCAAACATTTTTTTCTCCTTTCTCACCAAAAGATCTTGTTAACCAAGTTTTCTAAGAAGAACAAGTGGTAGGTCAAGTTGGTTAAGGATAAAACAATAAGGAGAGGATACATTGACAAAGGAAAGGATTCAAAAGAAAAGGCTTTGGATACAAGAAGAAGGAGAGGATAGCGCAGCGAGGAATTAAAGTTGTAGCGAAGGAGTCAGTAATATCACTATCTTGTTTATGTTTATTGTTATCCTTATACTATATCGTGTATAGATTGGCATGATGATTTGGATATATTGCTTCTGCTATAAATAAAATTTCTAAAATGTATTGAAACCTACTGGTTATTCACAAATGGCATGCTTTCCGATCCAACACCCTAGTGACAAATGAAATTCTGATAATTTGAAAAATGATTGTAACCCTTGTAATTGGAAATGTTTTGTAAATTATATTGATCAACAAGTGTAATAATAATTGTGATTTCGATGTTTATGAAAGAAAAGAATGGGCCCGATTTGTTTATTGATTTTTCGCACATATGCGTGTGATTTATAAAAAAAATTGTAATGAGTTCGAATGTTGATTATTCTAGCATGCCACCCTTGCGGGGTACATACTCGGACATCACTCAGGATGTCGAGTACGTTTCTTGAGAGAGTGGATTGCTATAATTTGGTATCAGAGCCCCAGATTTAGTGGCTTTCATGGGCATTTTTTCAAATATGTGTCAAGTTACATGAATTTTAGACATGTTTTAGCATACAGTGGCAACTGATCCCTAGTCTGAGTCACATGTGTATGAGTCACACATATGAGCACTTGTTAAGAGTTTGAGCTAATAAAAATAGTGAGAAGAATGATTTGATCTATCAGGATGTGAGAAAACAAAAGTTTGTGGATATTTAGAAATGAGAAATAGTCTATGGTTAGATATGGAAAATAATGATTCAACACATTTGTATTGGTGGATGTATTATTTAATATGACATCAATATTATACTATGACAATATATCCCTAAATGTGATATAGATGTGAATGTATTGTCATGGATTGGTTGAGGAAAATAGAGATATAAGTAGAAATGTTGAGATTAAAGTATACAAGCAGAGTGGAATGAAAATGAAATTTTATTATGATCTTATGAAGATGAACGTGGAACTGAAATGATTGTTTGATAATGTGATAAGAGTTATGATTTAGCATAAGAATATGTCTATGAATTTGAGATCAAAATTTTAGGATGAGTATGTATCAATAATTCCAAATTGATTGCGAATATACAAATGTAAGATGAAATAAACGATGATTGGAAGAGGAGATAAATAAGAAAGAGATAAGTAAAAGCCCCCCAAGGTTAAGTAAGTTGTTATTGTGAGTACATATTTGATAATGGGACCATCATGACAAGTGAGAATATCGAGCATATATGTATTATATGTGTGGAAATGATATAGGAAGCAATCAGAGACTTATTGAATATTTGTTAGTCATAGTTCCCATAAGTCAAAGTCTAAGATGAATAAGAGTAACACATGAAAGTGCTTATAGTGATCAATCGGGGATAGATTGAGATTGTTAATGATGTTACTATGGGTGAAGAATTTGAGGAAAAGAAGAAAGGCATGATTGTGGCATAGACCCTATGAACGAGGACAGGCACAAAAGGAGAAGTGTTGTAATGATCTTGATAGTTTATACCAAGGTATTAGAGTAAATGAATTTGCTTAATGCTTCACTGAGCCTTATTATAAAGGATATTCTGATCATATAAGTTATGACATAAATTGATCTTATTGAGATATTATGTATAGCTTAAATTGATCTTCTTGAGGTACTAAGAATGACTGATAAGCAATGATGAAAAAATTTTATTAATAAGGATTACGTGAACAGTCTAAATGATACTAGCTAGAAATCTTATTTGGAAGAAGAATTTCACTGCATTAGGTTAAATATACTAGACAGTTTATTTTTAAGAATGATCAATGAAGGAACAAATCAGAAATGAATATGTAATGAATCAAAAGTGACTATTGGAGTTTTATTCCTAACGGAGACTCAAGCATACGAGGTAGAATGTATTTGGTGTATTGTATCCAACTATGAGATTAGATTCTTGAATTTGAGGTGACACTCTTACTAATGTGAGGAGAACATAGGTTCACACTATGTTCTATGCAAATATGTTTAGGAGATATAAATTAGATTTGATGAACGTGTTACCAACACAGGAAGTTAAGAGTACAAATAAATTGAAATGTGTAGAGAAACTAGTATGAATAAACAAACATTTGAATAAGTCAATGTGAAATCAGAGGAAATCAAATGAATTGAGAAAATCATTTGAGAAAAGAAATCAATTAGGAAACTGAAAAAAAAAACCATGAGATAATATTACCTCATTGAGGAATTAGTTATGTTGGACCCCAAACTTTTCTTAGAAGTTAGAACTATCAAATGAGAAATTTTTCGTGATTAGTCATAAGTAAAGAACAAACGAATGAAAATTTTTGAATTAGAAATGATAGACAAGAGTAAAGGAGTGAATGAGGATTATGGATAGGTTCATTTTTTGCTTTGGTGGATAAGAGATTATGAAATGAGAAGAATTAAGGTGAAAGTTTGAAGTGAAATGAAAGCAAAAATGAGGTTGAATTTGTGTAGTAAGTTGATGAAGGATATGTATGTATGTGTATGTTCTGCTATTAGTGTTCATGATTAATCATGGACTATAATTTCTTTATGGATCATATTGACTTGAAATACACTTGAGAGTGAGGAGTAAATGAAGTAGAAAAGGTGATCTTGGTATGAGTTGTTTTAAGAAAAGATGGTGAAACAAAATGGGTGGTTGATCTAGAAAATGTTCACTGAGTATGCTTCAGTCTTTTAGCCACAAATTTTTCTCTAGTATGATTCTTGATTTGGATTAAACTATAAACATATGTCTACATTTCTTATGAAGATATCGAATTTTAAATTCTATCTTTAAGAATCTCAAAATTTGTCGTGAAGTTAAAAATTGGGTGCAGTACATTGGTGGAGGAATGTAAAGTTTATATTCTGACTTCAAGGGAAATTCTGGATTGATCTATATAGAATTAGGTAAAGTTACCTTCTAAAAAGTTGTAGGGTATGAGAATTTTGAACTTTGGAGTTGAAAGTTATGGTCTTTATAAGTGGAGATGTTCAGGAGTATAGATAGTATCATCTGTGATGATGTCATATCGTCTATATAAATGTATCGTCTGTGATCACGTCACTTCTTTTATAAATGACATCATATCCTCTATTCCTATTTTTGACCCTTTAGATGATAGAATTTGTCTTCGAGTCTTCACGAAAGTTATAGATCTTGAAGTCCTCTTATAAACCATCCAAAAAACCATCCGTAGGGAAAGTTATGTATGGCAAATTTCCCAATCCTGTATCGTCTGATGACGTCATATTTTCTAGTGATGAAGACAAATCGTCTGTTCCTATGTCCAAGAATGACCTTGATCTGACATCTCTAGTGAAAGTTATGCCAATTTTCCCAAGATGGGTTCAATATGATTGAGGGCAAAATCATGCTTAATTCTTCTGGCCATAACCTTGTTATCCGACCTAAAAATGAAGTGATTCTTGAACCCATAGATTCCTAACACATTTCTTTTTACGTCTCCATGAAAGTTTATAGCTTTTGGTATTGATTCGAAAAAGGATTAATTGAATCAAAGTAAGGGTATCGATTGGAAGAGTGTGAATTGGATGTTTTACTGAACATACTTTAGTAGTTTGACGATTTCTAGAACGATAGAGCCCTAAATGAGATGATTCTAATTTGTGGGAAACTAGAGACATAGAGCTACAAATTATCTGAAGGAGGTGAATTGTAAGTTAGTATCTAAGACTTTCAAATTCTAGATGGAATTAGATATAGTGTATTGTTTCAGTCTAATAACAGTCTGAAGTGTTTTGGATGCAACTTTCGGATTTCTAAACGAAATTGAATGATTTTTATGTCATTAGAAACTTAAGATAACAGGGAACACTTTCTAAAAGAAAATGTTATATCATAATGTTCAAGGGTATTTTTAGAAAGACACTTAAGCATAAATGACATAAGGTATAAATGGAAGGGAAAAATGGACAATTCTTAATTATTAAGGGCATAATTGGAGGAAGAAGTGTGGTCTTGAATTTTAAGAAGAGAGAAGAACGAAAATTGAAGAGAAAAAGAGAGAAGTTTCATGAAGAAGAGAGAAATACAAAGAGGAAAAGAGGAGAGAAAGAAGAGAAAACAAACTAGGGTTTAATTTTCCTTAGTCTTCAAGAGAGATTTTGGAGCTGTGCAAGAAGGAAAAAAGCTAGAGGAAGAAAAGAGCTTCCCTTTGAGCCAAAGATCCCTTCATTCGGTGAATAATGAAGGTAAGATCATTTTTTAATCTTTTGGATGTTTTTGGAAGGATTTTAGTTCATGGAGTTTAGAAAATGCGTGGGTTTAAGTATTCTAGAACCCATTTTAGTGATTGTGCTTTGAGGGATTTTCAATTGAAAACTCTATTGAGTGAGATTTTTTTATTGTATAAAGAAAAAAAAAGAAGCAAAAGGAACAAGAGAAGAGGCATTTTGAGGAAGTCTATAAGCAAAGAAATCAAGGTGGGTACATGTTTAAAATAGAGTATAAGCCACTAATGTTTTCTTTGAATCAAGAAAGTTTAATGTTTCCAATTGCATCATAAGTGCTACATCTATTGCTTTTGAATGATTTGAGAATGTGCTGCATATTTTGAATATGAATTTTGTTTGATTTGTGAAAATGATTTTGAAAGGATATCAAGTTTATGAAATCAAGTTTCGAAAATGTGCCTTTTTAGGCAACAAGTTTACAAGTCATGAATTACATGTTATGTGGGATTGTGGTGGTCCCCTAAGTTAAATCAAGTGCACTTTGACAAAAGGCTTCTCTCGCCTGCTCGCTAGTGGCATGGAGCTCATTCGTGGACTCCCATAAGTTCACGGCTATGCAAGACCATTATGTGTGATTGCGATAGTACGTCCTGTTCACGGCTACATGGGACCATTATATAGAAATGAGTAGCACATTTTATTTTTCGATCCACCCGAACCATTTTGATATGCTTATGAGCTTATGAAAAGAGTGATGAATACATAGTTTGCATCTCTAATCGCTGCTCGTCGTTTGATTCTAAAATCTACCCTTAGAAACTGGTCAAAAACAATTTATAGCAAGGAGTGCAGCATAAGATGCAACCTCGGGTCGTTTCACTTTTTGGAACCGAGGAAAAATGGTTTAAAAGCTAGCCTAAAGTCGGAAATATGCAATTTAAAGCTGATTAAAGTTTAGGGTTTGGTATATTGATCGAAACTGGTAAAAGTAATTAAAATTGAAGAAAAAGTACAAAAGAATATTTTTGGATTTTTGGGAATTATGAAAATGACAAAAACTAAGATTGTAATCAAATTGATAAAATCCTCTTGAAAATGGGCGCAGGCTATCACGGTTCAAAATGATTTTTGGGGATAGAATCCACTAAGTTTCGAAAGATCAACCCTAAAGGACTCTTTAGGTCCAAAGATTTAATTAATGAACTCCATCATTTAAATCCTTGTTAAAAACCTTAGTGTGAAAATTGGACAAGTAAATGCAATCGGTCAATCGGATAAAAACACAACCATCTAAATCAAACACAACTAGGCAGA
>JANITX010000212.1:3631128-3646319 GCA_027564395.1 Erythroxylum ulei | reverse complement strand
CATAAGGGATTACTCCTCTGCCCTCTGCTTATTCTTCCTAACATAGAAACGGGTTACCTTAGGTCTATCAGATTGCTACATGATGTTATTGAATTCTTCTTGACATTTTATTCTTCAATATCTTGCCAAATCAAGCCCATCAAAACATTGTATATAAGGACCTCCAATTTGGTGGCGAGTTTGACCAGATGATTATTGATAATAGCTTGTCCTCTTTCCACTTCATTCAAAACTACTCTTTTGATAGAAAAGTGCCCAATCATTTCAACTATCAAGCTTTATCATCACTCTGATATCAAGAAATTTGTAGCTTCTTGTTCACACTTCTGGTCATAGTACTAGTATATTGTCTAATTGAGGTGTTTTTTCCCTTGAAGCTGTTGTGAAGGTTAATGACTTGCATATGGAATTCCTATCCATTTCAGAGTTTCTGGTGGAAGTGTCTGATGATCTGTGAGTGCTCTCCATTATGTACTTGACGATTTTTGATGTACTGCTTTTGTCGTCATCAATTGGATGAAAGTAAATGAACTATTCCTCTTCTTCAATGAGTGACTTGTGCACAAGACCAAAAAAAAAACTTGGGCCATGTTCACATCTTCCAAAGTAACATTGGCTTACATGGACTTCTTGCCACCATGAAAGCCTTTGGTGGAATTTTTGAAATTTCTAAATATCTGCTTGCAAAAGAACTTGCACTATCAGTATCTCAAGTTTCTTGCATGAACTCTCGACATTCCATGTTTCCTGTTTCAAACTTCTCTTCTCTGTGTGATAAGATATTGTTGTGGGGTAACTGATGCTCTAACTGACCAATTTTTGGTGCATATGCCAAGAATTACTGGTTTGACTTCTGGGCAGCTGACTCAATGATGTAGGTTTGACTATGAGGTATGCTCATCCATTTGCTTGAATTTAGGTACATCTGCCTCCCTTAATTTGTTGATGCCTTATTGCATGAAATTTTGTGTTCTTATGCAGGATGATGTTATAGAAAATAATTTCAACACTTTGCGCATGTTTGTCAGAATATATGGTCCTTCAGCAGCTCCATCTATGCTGGTGAGTAATCCAAGCAACAATGTCGCTGTCATGTGGACATTTAGAAAATACATTTTCTCTTTAATTTATATGCTACTATATATATACTATTGTAAGATTTGCAGTTTATTAGATATCATATATCCCCTTCCTATCCTCTGCATTTGTCTTATTTTTCCTACTCCACAGAGAGAGAGGAGACAGAGTTGTATTTGTTTCAACTGGGAGATAAAAGTTAACAGGCTTTAAATCCGGGGTTGTTCCCTCTGCTTGTGGACATTATGTGACTGTATGAAAGACTGAAGGTGTTTCTGGATAATGATATTAAAGAACTAAGTATAGGCCTGTGAAGATTATGAACCTCAAGCAGGTTTACATTGACAGAAGTTACAGTTCCTTCCAAGTTGTTTACAAAAGATTACCAACAATACGACTCAGTGATCACATTGCTGTTATTTGGTGGTGATACACTGATACTGGAAGGCCGATATTGGGAGCCATTCAGTTTCTGTTTCTTGTATTCTGATGTGATTTTCTAAAATAGGTAAGTACGTCAACTAAAGATGCAATGATTTTCTAATAAACTTTTTCGTTATTTCAATTCAGGCACAATGCATTAGTGATGCTGAAACGAAGTATGACAACTTGCTGAAAGCGTTGGACCCTCAGCTCTCCTGCAATTACGAGAGGCGATGTGCAGAAGCCACCAAAGAAGGTAAGATACAACTGCATCCAAGTTTTGGTTGAGAGAAGTTGGTCCTTCTTGTCCTTAGGCTTTCCTGCATTCAACCGTGAAACCCAGGTGGAAAGGTTTCTGGACATACACTTGGAACATGGAATATACCACCTCTGATTTTAGACGAAGAATCATATCGATCAAATATTTCGAGTTCCAAATGATGCAAATACCAAAATTTTCAAGTGACATGTGGGATAAATTTAAAGTGTCTAGTTTTACAAGAGAGAATTCTCCATGAAGCCAATGCATGACCAGTAGGTGAGGCACTGTGAAGGTTTAAGCACACCATGACTTAGCAGCAAGGTGGAGAAAATGGTGTACCATGTCCAGATCATCACTACCTACAATTTGGGACCTGTTTTTTTCCCCCCTACCCCTTGCATAGTACTAAATTCATAAAAAAGGTTACTGATTTTCATTTTCTTGTCCTTAACATCAATAGTCGAGTACATTGAAGTCTTGAATTTGATACCGCAATGATAGTGTATTATGTAATACACACACGTGATCACAGGGCTCAGGCTCAGTGGTCCTGATTCCTGATTTGCAGGTTTTGCTCATGGGAAACCTGTGATGTCCTGAAATTATTTTACCAGAAAATGAAAGAAATATCTACAACACTCATCGGATGGGTTGTAACTGAGATTGATGAATCATTTTTGTGAAAGAAAGAAATATATATGGAAGAGAAGGAACTTTTGACACCAAAAAGCGCTAACCTTGGTACTGGGAGGACCCCATTGGAGACACCGCAGAGAAGGTGAAATGTCCATTTCGTAAGTACCATATAGATGGCTTTAACAGATTTAGCAAACATCATCACCTTTGAATTCTCCCTCACATGTGGCTTGTGGAATGATGCCGGAGACAGTCATACCAGTATCCCTCGCTTTCTTATTTTTTTAATAACATAGTACAACTCCGCATAATTTATCACTAATATGAATAATATTATACAAATTATGTATTTTAAATAAATTATTTAACTAATTAAGGCAATGTTTAATTAAGAGCCTTATAATGGAACTGAGAGTTTTATAATAGAATGTAATATTATTCTATTGTTTGAGAGGAAGTTTTATAGGATTTTACATTTCATTCAATCCAAAATAGTTAAAATAGAAAATTTCTAATCTGATTTCATGTTCTTTAAACGAAGTTGACAAACGGAATTTTGTACCAAGCTATTTGGAATTTAGGATCAATGATGAACTTTGAGGAAGAGCTACACCAATTACAGAATTTAAATTTTGGAAAATATCGTTGGTCTCTTTAGTGCAATCCTCAATTGATTAAGAAGAGGTGTATGTTGTTTCTGTTTTAATGATGTTTTAATTTATCTCATCCACATTTATACAGAATAGCGTTGAAACAACAAAAGTAAAACAGATAATCTAATCTTTGAATGAAGTAGTCTATAATAATGTGTCTATTTTGCGAAAAGAAAACATATTTCGACCATGATCAAGATACCAAATCTAGCTCACTCAAGACAGTTTGCCAAATGGGTACGCATCCAAGCTTTCCAAATATCAGATTATTCATCAGAACCTTTTAACGAGTCAAACGTAATACTTAGCTGAAACGCTAGTGGTAATTAATTGCGTTTGACAAGGACATATGATTAGCTTTAATTCTGTGAGTTACACATGAGCCACTTTTGACCGGATTGGCGGGTCGGAACAATCAAAATACGTACAACATGATCGTGACTCCATATCATTGAAAAAAAATAGAAGCGATCTGTTCTTTCACATGTAATGCAATTTTTACGTGGAGGTGTCTGTGACTTGTTGACGACTTTAACGTGCTTCAACTACCAACTTTCAACAAATTGGAATTGGTTTTTCTGGTTTTTGGTTATATTCTAAGTTTTTCTTTTACCATTTCAGGAATTATTGGTATTCGAGGAAAACGTGGGTCCTTAGCAGAAGTTACAAGCTTATAGTGTTCTTCGACAACTTGCTGTATTGCTCGCATGAACTTCATACACAGGACAGGCGTTAGAGTTCATTAGTCCCTGCATAATGTACCGTGATGGTTCTTGGGTTGGGAGAATATGATCGTTAAAAGCTATGCAAAGTTTACATTGGCAAATCGTTAATTATTGTATTCACTGCAAAGCAATCCCAACGAGAAGAAGAGGAAGTCATTGTCAATTGTTGAAAGAGTTCTTTATGTTATCTACTAGAGATGAGAGCTCTCGTAGTTAGTCAGCGTCACTCACATTACGTGAAAACCCACACCACTTTGGTTTCTAGTTTCAACATCAGCGACATGCCCAGATGGAAATCACGAGACCGTTCAGTTATACACATCAAAAATCAACTCGAGAGAAATATACACACTCATATTGTTTTTTGACTAATCACAAAAGAAACATTAATCAACATACTTAGAAATCAACTTTGATGCCACATACTAAGGTCATGCGTGAAAAGGAGCCCTTGTTATTATTTCTTTCAACGTTCGAGTCATTCTCCATAAGCTACCTTCTTATTCGAGTTTAACACATGGACATTTCGCATGTTATTTGCTATTTTGTGTATTAGGACACCAAAAAATTCCACTGCCTATAATTGCTAAGAGTATAAAAGACAGCAATAGTAAACTTCAGTAATTAATGTGCGATAAGGGACTGAGGTTATCATCTTTCGGATTACAGAACCTCCTAAAGCAGATTACGTCTTGACATTTGATTGTAATTCTTCTGCTTATGTGATGTGATTTTCCATCAACTCCAACCTATGTTTCTGACATTTCGGGAGATTTACGTGAAAATTTCAAGGACTTGATATTCCTTGTTAGGGAATTGGAAAAATTACTGATAGAAAGTTTTTGATTAATATTTTTTATGTAAATATTTAATTCAATTTAATAAACTGACATGATCTTTTATTAAAATTATGAAATTTGAAATAATAATTTTTAAAATGACAAAATAAACACATTAATAATCTTGAAAGAAATTTTAATATCAAAATTACTAACAGGAAAATATTTTCTAATAATCTTTATGCAAGTTTTTAATTTATGGAAACTTAAATACAATACAAAGAGCAAAGAGTAAGGTAGGAGTAATCGAAGCCAACAAGAACCTGCCATGGCTAAGTTTGCCTTTTCTATGTTACTTGCTTTGTTACTGTGAAACAACAGATATATGAGAAACCACTCCGCTCTACTCACTCACTAGGCAAGCTGTAACACAGTAATTTGACAGACTAAAGAGAGACGGATGACAGTGACAGTGATGAGTTGCTTACTGCCCACCACTTTAAATTACTTCTTTCTCCTTCCTGTTACTTGAAAGAGAGAAAGAGACAAGAAAAGAAAAAAAGAAACATCTTTCAATCTTCTGCAGGACACAGAAATTTGATGTTAAAAGCTTTCAGGACTGACACTGTTAAGAGTGAAAACAGGGTTTCATGGCTTTTCTAATCAGCCATTTACATGTATACATCATGTCAAAACTTAGCACTTTGTTTGACTTGTCTCTCTACCAAGATCCTAAAGCTATAGGATAGAACTCGAGTCGGGGAGATGTTCTTCTCATGCTTGTTAGAAGCATGTTTGTATCTTTCATGTTATACAATATTGAATTTCCATCTAAAATATATTAATTAGTTGAAGATGGAGTGGAGCACGTTATAGTTATAAGAAGTGCGAGTAAAAGTTGGCGTTCGTAGCAAGGAATGGGGCTATGGGATGGGAGTGGCTAGGTGAAGTAAAAAGAGCACAGAGAAAACAAGTGAAAGTGTGGAACTCAACAGAAAGGGCAAAAAGTTTACTGTCATTTGGCAGATATGTCAGAGTCAACCATCCCAATGTCTTCAGTATTCTGTCTTTAACTTTTCAATCCACATTTATTATAGCTTACAAAATAATAATTTGGTTTATATTTATTAAAAGGATTTTTTAAATAATTAAATTAATTATATTCAATTTTAAAAAGATAGAATCAACTAATTTAAGTAAAATTATTTTAATTAATAATTTTTATCATGTTGACTCTAACTTAATTTGAATCATATCGAAGGAGTCAATTATTGTCATTAAATTTGTATTTTAAAAAATAATACTAATGAAATGTTATATTAAATTAGTCAACTTGCATAATCGGTAATTATGTTTTAAAATATAAAACTCAGTTCAATTATAAAATCTTTGAATTGTTCGATTTTTAATTTTCAGTTCAGTTTATTTTAATAATTTTTGTTAACTAAAAACTGATCAATTTATTAATTAATCGATCAATCTTTACAAATTAATAAGTTCTTATAAAAGAAAAGAAATTAATTAATTTTCATTTAACAATACATATTTTAATTAAACTTTAAATTCTTCAATAAAAAATTATCTTTTAATCATATTTCAAATTCTTTATTTTATTTAATTTTTATAACAATCTAATATCAATTATATTTTAAATTCTTAAAAAAAGATTTTTTTTTTATTTTTAAATGTTTTTTTGAATAGAAAAAGAGTAAGAGAATCTATAACTGAACACAAGTCTGAAGCAATCGCATTCAAAGTCTCTCCATATTCTCAGATCTGAACACTGAAAACAGAGAAAAAGCAAGACTGCCTTCCTTCCTTCTTCTCTCCCATTAATACATTACTTCTATTTATTTTTTCCTTAATAATATATTAAAATAAATATATAATTTATTATATATATATTAAAATGATGTATTAATAATAATATATTAAAAAAAATTATGTCACCTCTTCAAGCCTTTTGCTTTCTTCACATCTATCGATGCTCAGCCAGGCCTCCGGCCTTTGCCCTTCAACAAAAAATATCCTAAATTGTCAGATTTTTAAAAAATAGTTTATTAATCATTAATTGATACTTATCATTAACGTAATTTACTATTTTTAATTATTTTTAAGTATCATGTGTCTAACCGATATTAATGACATAATTTAATAAAAATAATTAAATCCTAATTTTTCTTATTTTTAAAACATGAAATACTTTAGTGAAAGAGATGAAAATGTAGAAGAGATTGATGTCTTTTAATTAAAAAAAGCAAAAGAATTAATTGTTATCAGGGAAAATTTTTAATCTTTCTTTATATTAAAAAGAAGAAAATTAAAAAATATAAAAAATTTAAGTTTTGATTTGAGTCAAAAAAAATAAAAAATAAATAATTATAAATGCATAAATATATTTCTCCCTTCAATGGTTAATTAGAGGTATAATAAATAAAATAATATCTAATTTTTTTTACAATTTTTTCAAATTAGTGTTCAATTTTTTAAGTTGATGATTAACCTTTTAAAACGAATATAAATAAGGTCAAAATTAGGTTAAAGAGTTATTTTATTAACACGGTGTGTCTACTAAATATTACGAGCATATCTTCTTATTAGTTATATCATAAAAAATGACATAAGAATCTTGGAAAATTAATTACTAAATTAAAAATTTTGAAGTTAAATTAATTTTTAAAAATTAATCACTTTTAAATATCTTATTTACTTTACTATTTTGAGGGATTATCATATAATTGCACGTTAAAGTTGATCATATAATTAGTTTTATGAATATTAAAGAAAATGCAAGTACCTAGAAATAATTATTTTTTGTTTATCGATGCTTAATTATAATTAAAAAAACCTATAAAACAATAAGAAAGAAGTAGCTTCCCAATGTGTCCTCGTCTAGTAATGTGGATCCTCCCATTTTGCTTCCCTTCCGTCGTCTTGTTGTTTTCACTTCTCTGCCAGTCTGCCACCTCATGTACTCTCTCTTTCTCTCTTCTCTTTCTACCGTCCCTAAAACCACCCACCACCCACCTTCACCATCACCTTCCTCTCTTATTACCATATTTATGCCTGTCAAAACTCACTCTCCATAACCGAAAACCTTGCTCTCTTCTTGCTGCTTAGTCCCACCTCATCAGCTCATATGGTTGCTTGCTTTGCTTGTTCATGACTTCATGGTGACACGAAAGGTCTTGTTTCGTTGCCATAATGAGTTCCCATTATTGCAGAGTAGTTATTGCAGTGATTTTAGTATACCATCTTCTCTTCTCGTCGGTCTGTTGCTTTATTCATCAACACCAACTCCCTCCAACTATTTCTCCTCGAGTAAGTTGCATTTACTCCATATCCAAGAAAACTCTCTCAGCTTCAACCGTCTTTCTCTTCGATGCATCACATCAACTGGGTTGTCTTGTCACTCAGTTTTTCCTCTCTTTTTTCTGTGTGTAGGGGCTCTTGTTTGAAGAAAAAACCAGGTTAGGTTCGACGCCGCCGAGTTGCCATAACAAATGCAACGGTTGTCACCCATGCATGGCGGTTCAGGTACCCAGTCTACCGAGTCACAACCGAGTTGATCCAAGTTTAACTGAGAAAACAGTGGCTGAGCACAGTGAGCCATCATACAATACAGTAGCAGGCAGCAGGTACTCGAATTACAAGCCTCTAGGTTGGAAATGTCGATGTGGTGACCATTTCTACAACCCGTAAACGACAAATACTTGATGCTTTATCAATGGTGAGGTGACGCCATGGATCAGAGTTTTCTCTTCTCATTTCCACTAGAAATTCCTCTTACTAAAAAGGGTATTATCCTGGGATTCTTTTACAGCTATGCTTGTGTGTGTAGTGTGTCAGCATAAATTGTACACATCGAATTCGAAATTTTTAACCTTACACAATGTACAGAGATGGTTGCAACGAGACATATCTGATTATATATTGTTGTCCTTCTTCTAGGCTTTAAAAACCTCACAAGTCCTCTCTTCCCTGCCCATCACTGGCTCTGTGCATGAAGTCCTGTGTATTCCAACTTCTCTGTTTCATTTATTCGATTCGATTTGATTTGATTCTCTTGTCTACTTTCCTTATCTTCTCGGGATCTGCTTGGCCCATCAACCATCACCATTCTCGCATGCGACGTACCAAATTGACCAAAATGTCTTGGCGTCGTTTTTCCTTGTCGATTAGCAGCTTTCTACTGCTGTGACTTGCCTGAAAAGTCCCAGTAACTTATATTATCGGACTTCAAATTAGACATGCAATTACAAATGATGTGTGCATCGAACTAAACTCAGAACAACCCTTTTTTTGTTTCCTTTTAATATTCCAGTTTTGACAAATTTTCAGAAAACAGAGCAGAGCAAAATTTAACAGTTCTGTTCTCTGTTATTGCAGTACTGAATTTGCTTATGAATGAATGCATCCTTATCTGACCATGTTTCAGTGAGGCAGCCACAGATGGTTCGTTGAAATTCTAAATTTATTTAGTGGTTTACTAAGTATAGGACAAATTGAAACTATAGTTCAGTTGGCATTTATTTATACAAGTAGCTGGCAACTATAGATAGTCATTGAATTTCTGTTAATGATGCAGTCTCTGCCTCTAAGGCCTACCTTAGGCTGTTTCTGCTATGCCTCTCCCTTTCCATTTCCTGTATAGTTTGACCAAACCTGACTAGATCAGTACAAAATGTTTGCATCTAACAAATGTATGGATTATCAATCATGTGGTCTAAAAAAATTATATAAAGAGTTAATTAGTGGGCTTAATTAACTAATACTTAATAGTCAAAATAATGTCATTAATAAAATAACATCGTGTTGATATTATTTCTTCAACTATTAAATAAAATATATCATCTTAATTTAACATAGTTCGAATTTTTTAAATCAAATTATATTAAATTAAGTAAGATCTTTTTACTTTAACTCTAGCTCAAAATTCAAACTTTGAGCGTAAAATCTTAAATGAAGGAATGACAATGGATCAATTAATATGCCCAAATTTATGTATTTTTAATTAAGCATGAGTTTAAATAAACTAGACTCGAATTCAATTAAAAAGAGATGTTTTATATTTTTAATTTAAAAAATATTTTTAAAAAATTAACGAGACTGACCTATCCTGACGTAAATGGTTTATTGAATCCACAAACCGAATTCCTATTAATTATAATTCTCTCACTATTTAGAGACCTAAATTGGAATAAATTGGCTCGAAAATACAAATTTACTATTTAATGGACTGCTCCATCCAAATTGGTCCAGCCCAAAAATGGTAGAATAGCTACAAATTGATTTTGGTTATTTAACTTATATTTGCCTATAGTACTTGATGTTTTAATTTATAAATTATTGTACTTCAATATTTAATTAAAGAACATAAAGAAATAATTCAATTTAATTGGACTAATTCAAAATTTAAATTTAAAATTATATTTGAAATATTTTAAATTAAATTAATTAAAAATGACAAAAAAAAAAGTAAACTCAAATTCGGTCAAACTTTAAATCCAACATTCCGGAATCGGTTCGGGTCGGATCCAAGACCAACGGTCGTGAGGCGGACCCAATCAAATAAAGAAGAGGAACGCGGCGCTATGATAAAACCCTAAACCCTGTGAGGGCAATTTAGGATTTTTAACGCGAAATGAAACCCTAAACATCCCAATCTCCTCCCATTATAAAGAGAACATACCTTCCTGCCCTCGTCGTCGTCACCAAGAATTCTCAATTTAGATGATTCCTTTGAATAATTTCTTCATTGGGTTTCTTGTTTTTGCACTAATATTTTGTTTTGTTTCGATTTCAATGTGAAAAGGGCTTTCTTTCAAAGATGAAACCATGGGGGAGTGTTTTAGTTTCTCGGTGATGATCCAAAACAGATGACGAGTCCGATTTTATTTATCCATTCCATTTTTCCCTGACGACAAATCGAGGCATTTGTCTGAGAGAATTAACTATTCTCCCTCACTTACAATTTTCATTCATTCTTTTTGTTTTGCGTTTTTTAGTTTTCAAAAGCCCTTTTTGGATTTTGGTAAATATGGTTAGCACTGGTCATGTTTAAGTTTGTTGTCTTTTATGGTTAACGTGCAGTTTTCATTCTTGTGCTTGATTCTCAGTTGGTGTGTGGGAGGGGGTTTTAGAGTTCGTAGGATTTTTGTGCTTCCAAGGAAGCTTAATCGATTTTGTTTTATTGTGTGGATTGTGTGGATGATGGAGGTGATGATTATTTCCCCAAATGATCGAAGCTGAATAAACTTAGCGATTTTTCTCTGCAGAGAATCCAAGCCAGAAATCTGATCCATCATTTAGGCATATTTTAAGTTCCAATTACATTAGTGTATGTTTTGCTTCCTGAATTGTCGTAGTAGTGATTAGAGTACTTGTTTCCGTCTTCATGTTCTCGTGTTTTTTTAATTCATAGCTAGTTTCATATAACTTTAATTTAAAGATGGAAGTGATGATTATTTCCCCAAATGATCGAAGCTGAATAAACTGAGCGATCTTTCTCTTCGGAGAATCCAAGCCAGAAATCTGATCCATCTCATGGGAAAACATGTTTTATCGTTTTATTTCTTTTGATCATAAAATTCAGTAAGTGTTTCATGGAGAACTATTGTCTATTTCGAATATGACTCTTTTTTGTAAACATTCATGATTTGTTGTGATCTAATTATGGAAAGGATTTTACCAAAAAAAATGATGGAAAGGATGAATATTTTCCCAAATGATCAGAAGCTGAATAAATTGAGAGATATTCGCAGAATCCAAGCCACACGTCCATAAAGTTTGCATCTTTGAAGGAGGGTTCATTCAGTTTTTTGTTAGAAGAGTAAAAGAAACAAGAATCGAACTGGTGGATCTTCATTCTGACTTCTGGTTGGAATTAGATAACGGCTGTTCGGACAGGGTTTCGGCTGCAGAGATTGGATGTAGTCCTAGATAACATTTACCTTAAGCTTTTAACATGTTGCTGTGCAGTATCCATTATGTAAATTGAGGTTATGTGCTCCAAGAACAACCTCAAGATTTAAAGGATAATGGAGATTTGTATCGTGACCTATGATACTGTGAATTGGAAGTGATTTTGAACATGATGTTGCGCAATCTTTAGCTTCGCTTATTTCCTGCTTCAGGTTCAGGGTATCTCTTAGCATAACCCAATCCACTAAACTGATTGAACGAGAGCTATCTCTCAGCATAACCCAATCCACTAAACTGATTGAACGACAGCCACACAATTAAAAGTAATCTAAAAGCCGATAACAAAGGAAAATTTGCCCCAACAAACTTTGGTAATGCTGACAGCTTCCATGTTCGTATCCCGACAACCCAGTCTCCGGCGGTCTCCGCCTTTAAGATCGTTCTCTAACTGTCTGGGCACATTCACCTCTCCCCGTGTAAACCGATTCAGCACCAGAAAGAGGCAAAAGTTGCCATCTTTATTTGCTGCTACTACTACTTCAGCTTCATTGCAAGCTCTCATCTTTGACTGTGACGGCGTGATTATAGAGTCCGAGCACCTCCACCGCCAGGCCTACAACGACGCTTTTGCTCACTTCAATGTTCGTTGCCCTTCTGAGCCCGAGATTCTAAACTGGGCCGCTGATTTCTACGATGTGTTCCAGAACCAAGTTGGTGGTGGCAAGCCTAAAATGCGATGGTTCTCTCCAATTTCTTCTTCTTCAGCAATTTTAATTTTCTCTAAAAGTGAGCATTCAAGCTGCTTCTTGTTTATATTAAAAAAAGAGACTTTTGGGTGGTGTTGCAGGTACTTTAAAGAGCACGGATGGCCATCTTCCACCATATTCGAGACTCCTCCGGAGGACGATGAGAGTCGCGCCAAGTTGATTGATACTCTTCAGGTATCATAAAGAAACACTTGGGAAAATTTTCGTAGTGTAGTAAAGGACTCTTCTTCTTTCAGACCACTTTGTTTACGTTGTTGTTGTAGGACTGGAAAACCGAAAGATACAAAGAAATAATCAAATCAGGAACTGTAAGAAGGCAAATTGAGTTTCTTGTGGTGAATGTTGTTATAATGTTATTACAGTTTCGATCGACTCATCTGAACATTATATCTACTGTTCTGTTCTATTTAGGTGCAACCTAGATCTGGAGTCTTAAGATTGATGGATGAAGCCAAGGCTGCTGTAAGATCATATTGTTACCATTTTGCAAAACTCAAAACTGTTTAGTCATGCTACATTGTTTGTTCTGATCCGAAATCAACTAATAAAGTCTAATTTTGATTGGGTTTTGGCTAGGCTCGAACTTAGAGCTGGCACGGGGTCAGTCCGTCAGCTTGAGTCTTAGAAAATTTGATCAGGGTTCTGGTCTAGCCAGGTCCATTGCCAAGTCTAGAGGAGTCCTTTTTTCTGAATATCTGTTCCAACATGGATCAGCTGCATGTTTATTGCTTCTCTTTCAATTTCGCTACTTTTGCAGGGGAAAAAACTGGCTGTTTGCTCTGCAGCAACTAAAAGTTCAGTCATCCTATGTCTTGAGAACCTTATTGGAATGGTAGGTCTATCCACCATTTTTGGAGCTGGTATCTCGTAACTATCCGGCAATTAAAGTTCTTTTATCAACCCTTTTTTCCAGGATCGCTTTCAGGGTCTTGATTGTTTCCTTGCAGGTAAACGAATTTCATTTATGACTTACTCTTTTCCTTCTGAGTTACTGTATTGATGTTGTACATTCATCTTGCAGGCGATGATGTGAAGGAAAAAAAGCCAGATCCATCAATCTATATCACAGCTGCCAAGGTAGTCAACACATAGTAAATCATTTCTTACAAGAACTTAGAAGCGTCATATTCAATTTGTACTTTTTACCTATGACTGTAAAATCTTGTTCCCTTTCAGGTTCTTGGTGTGCCAGCAGGAGATTGTTTGGTGGTGGAGGATAGTGTCATTGGTCTGCAGGTATTTGTTTTTCCTATGCAGTTTTCTGCAATTTTGAGCTTAACATTTCAGAAAAAAGTTCTCATACTTTATTAAATGGGTTCGGACCTTTCTGTTAATTTTTTCAACGGCACCGTGACACGTTGAATGTTCCGATTCATGTCACGTATCAGTTTCGTCAAGTATTTTAACGGAAAAAGTCACGGAAGGGGTGAGTGAGTGCATTTAAAAACGTGCAAGGACTTTAAGGAATAGGAATTTCAATGGAAGTACCCTTTTAAGAAGTAACTGATCAATCTCCAAATTTCATACTAAAGCTCACTCTTTGCTTACAGGCAGCAATACAAGCTGGGATGTCCTGTGTGATCACATATACATCTTCCACTTCTGACCAGGTGAGTCCTCTCCTTGCTTCCATAAGCATTCCCAGATCAAGTCTAATACGAAACTTCATTGGTTTGGCGAGCAATTCCCGGATCGGGACAGTTGATTCTATCTTAAATTCTCTGGTGAATTTCAGGATTTTACAGATGCAATAGCAATATATCCAGATCTAAGTGATGTCAGGTACAGTTCCCATTTGCTGTGAACTTTGTGGTTGCCTGTCTTTAGCTTACTCGAATTAACTTTTTGTGATCCTATAGATTGAAGGACTTGGAGTTGGTGCTTCAAAATGTTCTTGCTGCTAGCTAGAGGAACACTGAAGGATTTTAGATCTCACACACCTGGAAGGTTTCACGTCAACCATGGCATTGTATTTTGTTAAGGCTCATTATTTAATTGAAAAAATATATAGAAATTTTACATTCCAGTGAGATTATTCAACGCTTAAAAATAAGTACTTTTAAATTCCTCTTATTATAATTTTATTTATTTCTACGAAATTATTAAATATTTTATTTTTTTGCTTAGTGAATTTAATCCGTTTTTAAAAATAAAATAAATTAATTAATTTTTATTTAATTGAAAAGTAACGATAATTTTTTTAATTTTTAATTGATTTTATGACAATCTAATTTTAGTTTAACCTTTTAAACTTTAAATTTTTTTCTTATTAATTTAATTTAAATAAAAGGTTTCAAGGTTTTGATATTTATAAATTAACTTTTAATATTAATACCTATTTACACAATTGTCTCTATAAGTAGAATTTAATAATGATATCATAATTAATGTTATAACCTACCGGACTTAATAGCGGATTGGATTTTGATACGGCATTGTACTAACACTTGTCAATATCAGGTGTTGTTTCGAGTAATTTTTTAAATTTATGAGATAGTCCTTGATTTTTTTTAAATTATAAAATAGTCCATTGTCATATTGAATAGTTATATTGTATTTTAAACTTTGTCTATAAAAATTATAATGATAAATAATAATCACAATTAATATGAAATAACAAATATTTCACTTATAAATAATAATCACAATTTTTATAAAAAAAGACAATTATCATCACACAAATATAAAATTAAAAGCAATACAAAGTATTTAAAATATTATAATTTCAATTTTTATTATATAATAAATAATAATTACATCAAAACATCTAATCAAAAGAACAATAAATATCTTTAACTTTCAAATTACTACAATTTACAACAAGAGCTCGTGATAAGGAAATAACCAAGTAGAATTGAAACATAAAATAAAATATATATTATTTAATTTACTATCAATTAAATATATTATATATTTAATTAATTAAAATTAATTATTATTAAAAA
>JANITX010000212.1:3481366-3496965 GCA_027564395.1 Erythroxylum ulei | reverse complement strand
TTAATTATATTTTATATTTTAATTAAATATATTTTAATTAATTACATTTTAATTATATTTAATTAAAAATTAAAAAATTAGTGTTGGGAGAAATCAATCTCATTCCTCCCATACATAGAAGGTATGGACTATTAACTAAAACTTGGGTATGAAAAAATTATTCAATCAATCATAATAACCAACCAACCATTACCATTCATTCCATTCCCATTGATTTATTCCCATACCCTTTAACCAAGCACCTCCTTAATGATTTTTGTTCTGCTCCTAGATGAAAAAAAAAAAAATTTATCTTTCCAAAACTGAAAGAAAAAATTTCTTGTCTCTGTCTTCGAGACAAAACACATATTCCAAAAATACCCCTCCTCTCACATAAGCAAAATTTTTATTCTTAATTATATTATTAAACTTATTATTATTATTTTTATACAAAATTTTTATTTTTATTATTATTATACGAAATTAATACAACATACCCAGCGTTAAAGTGATTCAGATTATCTGGCAACCACCTTAATGCTCTTAGTACGACTTTTTGCCACTTTTCATTGGTTATTTTAGCTTAAAGAATTTGACAAATTCAAAATTTTACAAAATGATTATATTTTTAAAATTTAACTACTTTAATATACAAAATGATTATATTTCAAAAATATAATCATTTTGTTATCGACTGAATCGGAATAAATAAGTCAATGAATTTAATACACAAAACTATTCATTTTATTAAAATTGGTTAGGAGTGAATTGAGATATAAAAAAAAAGTCAACAATTTCAGTACACAAAATTATTCATTTTGTTAAAATTGGTTATAATTTACGTAACTTTGAGGCAACAATTAAGGTTATTTCTTTGTAATTAAAAAGTCACGGGTTCGTTTAACGGAAACACTCAATTATAAATATTCACGGATCATTAACTATAAAAAATTCTTAATTAAAATAGAATTTTAGATACAATCTTTCAAAAGGACCTTTTTCTTTACCTAAAAAGAAATCAGTCAAGTTCATATACTTTATGAATGAGTAGCTTACACGTCGAGAAGTGGCTTTTAGTTTATTTTAGATGGAGGAACTTATTGGTTACTAGCAAATGCTTTAGTTAACCTAATCTCGCAATTAAATAATTTTTGCTTTTGAACTCCATATGTACATATGATTAGTAGTTTGGGTCAGTCCATCCATGTTAATAGCTATATAACTAAATTAATGTTTTGTTTACTCTATATAATTAAAGATTACATATTATAATTTTTAATATAAATAAAGTATAAATTCAATTAATAAAAATTAAGTTCGGATATAATCATTGTTAAAATGTGTAGAACAGTAACTATTATTGATTAGTTTATATGTAAAAGAGGTTGATTGGGTATTATTATTGTTGTATATTTATGGGAATATCAATTTTAGCATGCCCAGGCAGACCCAAATTTAGCCTGAATTAACCAAGTCATAGGCTAAAATTATTTGAGAGACCATTTAAAAAATGATGTTATTTTTTAATTTAAAAAAAATATAAGTTTGGGTTGAGTCGGGCCACAAGCCACCTGACCCATTGACATCCTCGTATATTTATAGATGCTAATTTTTTTTCAAACTTAAAATAAACGCAACGGTTATTGTAAGCATTTAAACCAAATTTACTCTTATACTATATTAAAAATTTTAATATAGATAGAATGTAGAATTCATTAACAAAAATTAGACTTGAATTTAACCATTGTCAAAATGACTAGAATTAGTTATTTGATTAAATGACCCTTACTATTTATAAATCTTTTAACATTTTCATTTTTAATTAAGACAAAAACACAAATGTTATATTAAATATATATTACAATTTTATTTAAAATAAGTACCTCAACTATAAGTATTCCAAATATAAAAATATAATAGGTATAATTAGAAAAGAAACAAACTAAACATAAAAATATAATTTCAAAATTAAATTTGCATTACTGTTAGTAAAAAGAACATTATGAATCGTAATTATTATTATTTTAACTATAATAAATTAAAAATTTTTAATTTTACTGGAATCTATCTATCTGATAGATGATAAAGTGTTCTTGCTAATTACAGAGCGAACATACCTCCATTACTCTTCTTTCACATCCGCCTTTCTCGACCTTTTCTGATGGAAAATCCAATCTCAGACATGTTCATCATCGGTTCGATCATCTTCTTCATGACTTCCTACCCAACACTAGCCACGGAGTCGCCGTGTCAGACCAAGTGTGGCTCTCTACAGGTCAAGTACCCATTTGGCACCACCTACGGCTGCGGTTCGCCGCGATTCCACCCTTATGTGACATGTTCACCCGACGGCAACGAGCTTCTCCTCACCACCCACACAGGCTCCTACCCTATCACCTCCATATCCTACGACACCTCAAGCTTTGTCATCAACCCTACTTCAATGTCATCATGCAGTTCCATGCATCAATCGGCCTCCAACTTCGGCCTCGACTGGGCTAGCCCATTTCAGCTCGGTCCATCAACTTTTCTCCTCCTGTCATGTCAGCCGCCGACCACCGCCCTCTCCATCAAGGGCTCGCCGGTCTGTGACTCTTCCTCCTCTAACCTCTGTGCCTCCATTTACACTTGCCCATCTGTGGTTTCACTGGGTTTGCCACTTTTCCCTCCAACAAACACCTGTTGTGTGTACTCTCCGGCTAATTTTGACAGTAAAGGTGAACTTGATCTCCGAGCTCTCAAATGTTCTGGGTTTGCTTCGATTGTTTCACTTCAGGATTCACCAACCGACCCCTCAAAATGGGAGTTTGGGGTGGCTGTGGAGTACAGAAATGGAGCATTCGATGATTTTAACCTAGATAATAAGTGTAACACTTGCGATAACAGTGGTGGTGCATGTGGGTTTGGTCCTACAGATTCATTTCTGTGCTTGTGCAACAATGGAGTCAATACTACTACTGATTGCAATGGCTATACCCTGGAGCAGGGACTTGCTTGGAGTTCCTCTTATCTATTCTCCTGTAAGCTTCCCTTTTTTATTAATATAAATATAAGATTAAGGTTAATTTCTTGATTAGAGACTTGTCTTAGTTGAATATTAATAGATGTTTAGTCTCTAATTATTCATCCACGTTTGCAGGGAATACGTGGTTAGGCCTTCTGGGAGTCCTCGTCTTCATTGAAAGGGCTTGTTGATACAGAGGCTTTTTCCTATATTACGCTTTCTTTCTCTCTTCTCTTTTTTTGGTGGTTCCTTTCTAACGAAGGAAAAACCTTTTTTTTTTTTTTTATGGTAGAAAAGGTTGTGAAGTGTGGTCCAAAGTACTATGTCATACTTGGTCATTGGCTAAGAAAGAAAACAGGGAATAAAGTTTCTAATTCATTGGCATCTAATTCTTCTTATAATGGAGAATATGTTTGTAGATCAGGATCCATGTTAAAATACGGATTACGAATTATATTATTATTATCGGTAATTTTAATAATTAGAGATGAGATATAAAAATTTTAGACTGTGTTGCTGTTATGAATAATTTTAATAATTATAAATGATATAATTAAAATTATAAATTGCTACAATAGTTTAAACTTAATTGAATTTAAAATCATTTAGTAGGAGGAAGATCCAAAATGGATTGCTATAAATGATACAATATGACAATTTTTTTAAATTTCATAAGGACCAATTATATGCTTTTGATATTGCAATGTGTTTTCAATTTTAGGTCATACCATTCCCAAAACATAGATATATGTATTTTTTGTCATATTTAGTAGAGTATTTTAGTAAAATGTTATTAATTTAGAAACAAGATCTTTGTTAATTAAGAGTAAAATTACGTATTAATAGATGATTAGTCCCTAATTTGATAGTTCTCTTAATGAAAGTAGAAGTAAGTTTCAGTGTTTTCAATGGCGTTTTGTCAATTATGGTCAATGGGATTGTGTAACATAAAAGAAGTTGGAAGGTTCTCAAGAGAACACATGGAATGGGTGGCTGGTCGGAAGTTGAAGTCCGCCGTAGGAGGCGGAGATGGGCTGATAAGTCATTCAAGAACTGGGAACGAGTGGAACAAACCATTTGCAGGCGTTCAAATGCTTTAGGAATTCTGTTGGAAAACATGTAAGATCCAATTTCTGTCTTTCTTGTTCAACGAGGATTGCATGTTGATCACTCTTACATGGGTAACTTTCACTTGAGTGTTCTTTTGAGGTCCATGTATTTTCTGTCGGTCATAGTAAATAACTGAGCAAGGTGAAGTTTTGTTTACTGAATTTGAGTGATGACAAACACATTAAAACTCTCGTACGGGAGTGTTAGGATATATGTAATATATCTAATTAATTAATTTTGACATTTTTTATTAATTAGACCTATAAGATATTAATTGGATGATGATAGATAACCAGTAATTTTTGTTTGACTTGGATTCAAAAGGTTATCTTGAATAATGTTCTAGATGTTATAGAATCCTATCTTGAATAGATGTGTATCTTGAAAAGAGGTATGGTAAATTTTTGAGATAATGTAGAACTCTATTTTAAATTGGAGTTGCATTCGTAACATACTTTATTGGTTCATTAACTGAGACAAGTGGCTTGGATGTTGAAGTTTCTGCAAAGAAGAAGTGCATCTTGCGTGGGAGTCTTAAAATCAATAAGATAACGTTGCTGAAATTTTTAAAAGGTGTGGCCAAGTGCAGAAAATCAATGACATAATGGGTTGTATCAAAAGTCGTGCATGTGTTCTATATTTAGATATGTCGTGAGTGTGTTTTGGATGTGAGTGTGAAAACCTTTGTATAACTCACGATTGGGTCTTTTGATTTCTTTGGAGTGACTCACGACTTTGTATTGATCGTGTGGAGATTGTTCATGTTGGACTGTCATCTTTGTGGAGTGGCTCACGGTTGGACTGATTGTGTGTGAACAACTTTCAGATTTATTTCAGTGGAACTGAACCTTTCGGAAAGTTGTTATTCTCTTTTATCTCAAGCGTATTATTCTTTTGTTCTTAGTTGATTGATCACTTAATTATTTGTTTATTATTCTTTCGTTAAAAGAATGATTGAGAAAATCTTCTATTAAGGTTAACACGAGTCAGTCGTGTTATTGGGTGTGAAATTCTTTCACGAAAAATGAGGTTGAGAAATAGTGTTAAGAGTTAAGTGGTATCGGCTCAGTAAAGCTTTGGGTCAATCTATTGTACTTCGGTAAAAGTATTAAGCTAGGCAGACGTAGGTAAGGTGTGCCTAACTGCGTTACCAAATTTCTAGTACCTTTTATTATTTCGTTTTTTATTGCTTTTGTTTTTGTTTGCTCTAGAGACATCCATGGTAAAATTGGAAAGTTTATAAAACTACTACCCCCTTCAGTTTTTCAATTGGTATCAGAGAGAAGTCATCGATTCAGAACTTGGTAGCAAGTTGGTGCAGATCCGGATTTCGCAATTATGGCCATAAGAGAAGGAACATCAATTATCAGGCCACCGCTGTTGAACGGTTCCATGCATGGAAATCACAGATAAGAGTCTTTATTTAAGCATGGGGAACAAAAGCATGAAACTCGGTGTTACATGACTGGACACATCCGATGATTATTGACGATAAGGGAGAAACAGTTCTAAAAGATCCATCTAAATGGACAAGAGCCAAAGAAGAAAGAGCACTTGGAAACTCACAAGCATTGCACGCAATTTTTAGTGCTGTTGATTAAGGACGCTTCTCGATGATATCAGCCTGTGAATCTGCTAAAAAAGCAAGGGATACTTTACAAACTATTCATGAAGGATCCAAATATGTGATAGCTTCAAAACTACAGATGTTAGCTGTGAGGTTTGAAGAATTGAAGATGAATGAAAATAAGACTATTGGAGATTTTCATGAAAGATTGCGAGATATAGCGAATCAGGCATATTAGCTCGGGAAGAAATATTCTAATATGAAACTAGTCAAGAAGATGTTGAGATCATTACCTCCGAGATTTATTCTGAAAATTGCAGCGATAGAGGAGGCCCACGACATTAATGATCTGTCATTGGAGAAGGTAATTAGAATTCTTACAAATTTCGAAATGAATCTTTTAAAGGGCAAACAAGAAAGAAGCAAAGGATTGGTACTATAGGTTGAAACTAGAAAAGGTATGAATGATGTAGAAGATGAATCCGACAAGAATGAGGATATGAAGCTATTGACATGAGAGTTCAGTTAGTGGCTGAAGAGAGTGAAAAAGGACAGACCCGAGTTTAGGCAAAACGGCAGGAGTTCATCGAACAACAACTTCAAACAACAAGCCAAAACTCAAAAGGGAGAAAGAAAGGTAAAGAGAATTCAATGCCATGAGTGTCAAGACTTCGGACATGTTCAAGCGGAGTGTGCCAACATCTTGAAGAAGAGAAAAGGGAAATCCTGTACAAGTACTTGAAGTGATAACAAATCCAGAAGTGAAGAAGAAGCTGTGAATGGTGCTACGTTAGTTACTTTGTACAGCAAAAGTTCAGTTACTTGTTTAACAGTAACCGAGAAGGAAGTAACTAAAGACAAAAAAGTGTGTAAATCGGGAAATTTCGGGAAAAATGCAGACGATTCAGTTCCAAGCTCAATCTCATACTATGACAATGATGACAGTACTTCAGATGATGAAAAGGAAGCTATTTTTAAAGCCTATGAGTTAATGTATGATAAATGGGTCCAAACATGTAAGAAAAATGAAAAGTTGAAGGAAGAAAACTCTTCCATGAAGAACATTATTTAAGATCTAGAGAAGAAGTTATTGTCTACATTAGATGAGCTTGGTGAAGCTATAATGAAATTAGTAAGTACCGAAAGGGATTGAGAATGTTGAATGGAGGCACAGAAAAACTAGAAAAATAAATGGAAATTAGTAAGGTTAAAGGAGATCTTCAAGGCATTGGCTATAAGGATGAGTGCTCTAAAGTGGATGAGGAGAAAAATGGTATGTCTAGATCTATTCGAGAAGAAGAAACATCGAGAAAGAATTGAAAATTTGTACCCATGTGCCATTTTTGCAAAGTTGTCAGACACATAAGGCTGAGATGCTACAAGATATTACAAATGATGTTTCAAAGAGGTCAAAACCGAAAATCTAGACACTCTCCATTAAATTTCCAGCAGTAGCCTATGATACTGAAGCACACCTGGATTAGAAAGAATCAATTACAGGCACAAAGACATTGTGAAGGAAAAACAAGAAATTGTCTAGATTCACAGTTAGTTACTGCTTTTAAAGAAACTAGTCAGATAGAGGACAAGTTAGTTACTTCAAAAGAAGAAACCAATGACAAAGATATATGACGAGGAATAAGGTCAAGTTTGAATTTCTTCTAGGGGCACAAGGACTATATACTTTACATTTTTGAAATATTTTTTTTGTGTTGTTTAAAAAAAATGAAATGTAAAAAAAGAGATTTTTTTTGTTCTTTAGTTTTTATATTGCTATTGTCATTCCATCTTTTTAGTAGTTTGCATTGTGAATTCTATTTAGCTCCATCGAAGACTCTTCAACTCTCTCATCAGTATGGATCTCTCTCGGTGATATCTCTTAGTGTTTTGAATGGTGGTAATTTGTCTTCTTGGCGTGCTTATGATTCTTTCGCTGCACCTATTGTTGATTATTATGATTATGCGTTTTGATATTGTTTTGTTTCAAGGGGAGACATTAGATTGTTTATTGTGAATGTTCCATTTAGGGGGGATTCAAGGTATATGCATGACTATTCGTCGTGCTTTTTGACATCTTTTTGTCCCAATGGGAGAAATTTAGATGGGGGAGTTTCATATCTGTAACAAATAATGCCAAAAATGGGGAGATTGATAGGATATATGTTATATATCTAAGTAATTAGTTTTGGCATTCTTTATTAATTGGACCAATAAGATATTAATTGGATGATGATAGCTAACCAATAATCCTTGTTTGACTTGGATTCAAAAAGTTATTTTGGATAATGTTGTAGATGTTATGAAATCCTATCTTGAATAGATGTGTATCTTGACAAGAGGTATGATGGATTTTTGGGATAATGTTCATCAATTGAGACAAGTGGCTTGGATGTTGAAGTCTCTGCAAAGAAGAAGTGCATCTTGCATGGGAGTCTTACAATCAATAGGATAACGTTGCTGGAATTTTTAAAAGGTGTGGCCAAGTTTAGAAAATCAATGAAATAGTGGGTTGTATCAAAAGTTGTGCATGTGTTCCATATTTAGATATGTCGTAGGTGTGTTTTGGATGTGGGTGTGAAAACCTTTGTGTCTATGGCTTAGAGTAACTCACGACTAGGCCTTTTGATTTCTTTGGAGTGACTCACGCCTTCGTATTGATTGTGTGGAGATTGCTCACGTTGGACTGTCATCCTTGTGAAGTGGCTCACAGTTGGACCAATTGTGTGTGAACAACTTTCAGATTTATTTCAGTGGAGCTGAACCTTTTAGAAAGTTGTAATTCTCTTTTATCTCAAGTGTATTATTGTTTTGTTCTTAGTTGATTGATCACTTGAGTTATTTGTTTATTGTTCTTTCATTAAAAGATTGACTGAGAAAATCCTCTGTTAAGGTTAACGTGAGTCGGAGGTATTATTGGGTGTAAAATTCTTTCACGAAAAATGAGGTTGACAGATTGTGTCAAGAGTTGAGTAGTGTTGGCTCAGTAAAGCCTTAGGTAAATCTATTATACTTTGGTGAAAGTACTAGTTTCGAGGGAGGGCCCCGCAGACGTAGGCAAGGTGTGTCGAACTGCGTTACCAAATTTCTGGTGCTTTTATTATTTTATTTTTGATTGCTTTTGTTTTCGTTTGTGCTAGAGACGTCCACGGTAAAGTTAGAAAGTTTGTGAAACTACTACCCCCTCCAGCTTTTTAGGGAGCAATCATTTTGGGAATTGATTAAACGTGTTATATGGATGGATTTGCATTTCTAACAATTTATGGTATGAATTCTAAGTGTGAATGGACATTGATCGACTTATATGGGCATAGTACTAGAATGCAATTAAAATTTTAAATTGTATATTATAAACATGTACAATAAGAGTAAGACTTCGTATTTTTATACATTTTTTAATAAATTATTATTGTTGTTGTTGTTTGTTGTAAAGTGAGATGTGTAATGTGTAGTAGTTGATCAAGACTTATCATTCAATGCCAAAATTGGCTATATATCACTGGATTGTATTGAAACTGAAAATCTGTAGAGGGTAGTAGTTTCATAAACTCTTCGATTTGACCGCAGTTACTTGTAAGGTTCTGTTGCAGTTACTTGTAACTGTATCTGTCGGTTACTAAATATAAAATAACTGCATCAACAACTGTTAATTTTTCTGTACCAAACGAAAACAGAAAAATAGATACGAAATTAAACAGATCAACACCAAAATTTGGTAATGCAGTTCGGCACACCTTGCCTACGTCTGCGGGGCCCTCACCCAACTTAATACTTTCACCGAAGTACAATAAATTTACCCAAGACTTTACTAAGCTGACACCACTCAACCCTTGACACTATCTCTCAACCTCACTTTTTGTGAAAGAATTTCACACCCACTAGTACGACCGCCTCGTACTAACCTCAACAGAGGATTTTTCTAAACAACTTTTAATATAAGACAATTAAATAAACAACTCAAGTGATTAAAATATCTAGAAACAAAAGTGAAAACACTTGAGATAGAGATAAACAACTTTCCAATAAACTCAATTCCTTCCAAGACAGATCTGAAAGTTGCTCACCAATTAAATTGCTACAGTTAGCTGCTGGGATTTTTCTGCATTACTTTCATCCATGAATCATCAAAGGCGGCCAACATATACAGCAGAAGATTGACGTTGAAGAATTGAAGAGCAATATTCAGAGCAACCAGAAAAACATCAACGATAACAACCCCAAGACAAAAACACAACATCCACTCAAGATGATCTTTTGTTTTTGCAACCAATAACAATAACTCACGATAGAGTGTAACACTCTCGCAGACAATCTTGGGTTACACAAGAAACCCAGCTCACACGAACGTTGCTGCACCACCAACAAAAGCACTAAAGATTGCGGTCAATTATCACAACAAAGACCCCACGGAAAAAAAAAAAAAACTCAAAAACCATACGAAAACCCTTGGCCACACATCTGAAAATTCCAATAGTACACTTTAACTCTCACTCACGTAATACACCACACTTCTTTTCAAGATATACAATAATTAAGGATAGGACTCTATCACATCTAGAAGATTATCACAAATAGTTTAAAAATCAATAGAATGATTATGGGAATTTTCTGTGTCTTTCATTCCTTTGATGCAAAACCATATATATACGGTAAACACAAAAGATAGAAACCAAAAATCTCTCCTAAACTTTAGCACCTAATCTCCTAATAAAAAGGAAACAGATATTTACATTAACTACAATACATATCTACATAATAATTCCTACTAAATAGTTTTTGAATCCAAGTCATTATCCAATTAATATTTTACATGTTCAATTAATAAATAAGTTGTCAAACTAAATAAAAAGATGTATACTATATATCTTAACAGGAACCTATTATTTGGTGTTAAAATGAAATAAATATAGGGTGTACTTGATTTGTGATTGGTGGTTAATGTGCTATTGTGTTTTATAAAATTGAAAATTATACATTATGTATTTCTTAATAGATAATTTAGAGGAAGATGAAGTTTAAATGTGCAGCCTTGTGAACTTTCTTGCATATAAAATAGTGGAGGTGTGATTGGAGTTTGCTTTGATCTAGGAAACTGCTTTGGAAGCTGAGCTGGAATTGAAATCAGGTATTCTGCATTTCCTTCGTTTTTAACCCTTTCAAGAATGATCCGGAACACGTAATAAGGTCTATGCTACATGTTACACTTTCTTGCATATAAAATAGTGGAGGTGTGCTTTTTTATTTATTTATAATGATTTTTCTTAATTATTATGCATTAGCTTGATTTGTCTATTTTCAAAGTAGTTTTAATACATTAGAGATGTAGAGGGAGCATAAGTTGCAAGTTAATCTAGTAGGTTTTAGAGACATTTGGCATTTATTTATGAGATCTCTAATTGTTTTGAAATTATCAGGAATATTTAACAAGTTTGTTATTTTTAGTATAATGATGAGGTTTAAGTGATTAATCATATTATTGGATTGCAGTTACCTATGAATCTAATAAAATTTATTTGGGTTTAGATGTGATTAGGGATAAATTTGTTTTTTATTTTTACAATTAAAAAATAAAAAATAAATCAGGTTGAGTTCGGCCTAATTAGGCTCGGGCTCGACCTTTGGGTCGGGTTGTTCTCTGAAAACATCTGTATCTTGTTTGAAATTTAGTTTGAATTCACTTGAGTCGTTTAAAATAATATTATTTTAAGGTAAGGGTCAAGTCAAACCTTAAGTCAATCTTCCAAACTCAAATTTGGTACTAAACTTAATTAATTAAAGTTGATTTATTAGTTTTAAGTTGAGTTAAGTAGATTACTGTATCTAATTTACTGTGCTTGATGCGGCAACACATGTTATAAGAAATGAAAAAGCTTGGGCTTAACTATTTACATTGTAGTGAGGAGTAAAACGCAAAAAGGCAAATCCTAGTCATAGAGTGTGAACCACTTTAGCTCAGACATGAGCGATCCTGTGAGCGACGAGAACTCTAGAAATCCTAGGCGGTCCCGGCCCCCAGACAAACCCCCCAATAACCTTGGTATCACTACTCTCGGTAAGATTGCACCAACCTCGCTTCGGTATAATTAGAATGTACCGTCTTTCCAAGACAAACTGCTTAGTAAGCTTGCAAAGATGAAGGATCAGCCCAAGAGGGCTCCTGTCAATCTTCTTGCTGCTAAATCTATGCAGGTGTGATTTAGAAATGACGATGTTCTTTGCTCTGAGTTTACGCTGGATCAAAGATTAAAGGATGATCTTATGTACCTTTGGAAGGATTTAATTATTGTAAAAGTTCATGGTAAGAACGTGGCTTATAAGGTGTTGTATGCTAGAGTTCATCAACTATGGACACCAAAGGGAGAATTGGACATTTTGGATTTGGGGATGGACTATTTTTTAATCAAGCTTGCAAACGACAAAGATCTGAACACAGTTATTAGTGGTGGACCATAGGTAATCCATAGTGCCTATTTAACTATTCGTCAATGGTCTCCTGATTTTCGGCCTTCCACAACCACTATTGATAAAACCCTTGCTTGGGTTAGGTTTCTTGAATTACCTGTAATGTATTATGATGAGGATGTTTTGCGAGCTTTGGCTTCTAGGATTGGAGGCCTTTCAGGGTTGACCTAAATACAATGTTAGCTAGGGTTTATGTGGAAGTCGATCTTGCTAGGCTGCATATAGGAAAATTTTGGCTTGAGGGAGATTGCTATAACGTAGTGTACGAGGGCCTATCTTCAATTTGCTTCTCATGTGGTATTTATGGTCATGGTGTCTCAAATTGTCCTTTGCTGGCTCCTCCACCTCCTCCCCCTCCGACTCACAATGGAGATGGTGGTGATTTTATTGGTGACGTGCAGCTTGCTCAAATGGTTGGTGATGCTAGCTGACTTTCAGGAGGGAAAGAAAAGGTATCTCCGAAATTTGGGAAATGGATAATTGCTGAGCATAGAAAGCGCTGGCCTTCCCGACCCAAAAATCTGGGAGGTATCAGGGAGAGCAACCATAAGGTCCATAACTCAAATTCTAATTAGTTTGTTGCCTTATCTGGTAAGGAAGATTTCCATGGTCCGGAGATGGGGGATTTCGCTATGGGTTCTAATCTAGAGACGGGTAATAGAAACAAAGATGGTTCACTGAGCAGAAATAAGGGGAAGCAAATTATGACTAGGCCTCGAGGCCCATCAAAGCCGAAAACATCTGACGCTATCGTTATTGGGGAGAATCATGATATTTTTATTGGCCCATTTGTGATGTGTAAGGTTATCACTTCTAAGCCTAGTCCAACCACACATATAGACCACGCTCTAATTAAGGAAGTGGCCCAGGTTATGCAGAAAACTTTTACTGTTAAGATCAATTGTCATCCTCCTAATCCTATCAATATGGATGTTGTTCCTATAAGTGAGCATACTAGCGATCCCCCTGATATAGGTCCTGGGATGCCCCCACAAGGGGTAATGTCGCCAACACCACTTACTTTTCTTAGGAACAATAATCATATGACCATGGAGGTGTCAGCTTCGCAGGAGGAAGAGATTATTCCTAAGACGATCATGGAAGCAACTATTGCAGGGTTTCCTATTCAAGGAGACGCAAATAGCATGCAAGGATAAGTCGCGCGTCGACTATGATACTTTCCAACTATTTCTTTTTTATTATTATTTTAATTAATGTTAGATTACAACATTATCAGTTGGAATTGTCGCGGAGCAGGAAAGAAAGAGTTTCCAGCTGCAACAAAGGATGTTGTGTGCTTTCATCAACCAACTCTATTCGTTGTTTTGGAAACTCATGTTTCTGAGTAGCAAGCGGATGTTGTGTTTAAAGCTTTGGGGTTTGATTCTATTTTTAGAGTTGATACAATTGGCTTTCCGGGGTGGCATTTCAGCTCTATGGAATTCTACCATCATTAAGGTCTCTATTTTCTATGTGCATCGCCAGTGCCTCACTTTGTTAGTTGATGGGCGGGCATTGGGTCTATTCTGTGCTCTATGCTAGTTCTGTTGAAAGTGTCAAAGATGATCTTTGGAAGCATCTACTTGAGACTTGGACTCTCTTCTTTGGATAGTTCTTGGAGACTTCAATGACTATCTGTAGCCGAGTGAGAAGAGGGGTGGTGTGTTTCAATACCATAAAGGGGCTCAATTCCAAGCTTAAGTGGACTCTTGTGCTCTTCTTGATCTTAGGTTCAAGGGCCAGCCTTTTACTTATTCCAGGAAGTGTCATCGAGTTTTTACTACTCACGTAAGGCTTGATTGAGCCTTTTCTAATGATGCTTGGAGAATTCTATTTCCTGAAGCTTCAGTTATTCATCTCCTCGGGATAATCTCAAACCATAACCTAATTCTTATTAAGCTGTATAACCTTGTTCCTGACCCGAGTAGAAGACCGTTTCATTTTCAAGCAGCTTGGCTCTCGCATGCTGACTATCCTCAAGTTGTTAGGGATGCTTTGAGTCTGTTTCAGGACTCTGTGGTTGACGCTATTGGTTCGGTTGTTACTGCTTCCAAGAAATTTAATTCCAACGTCTTTGGAAACATTTTTCGTAGGAAACGTCTGTTACTAGCCAAGATGAAGGGCATTCAAGACTATCTCAGTAGACATCACTCTCAATTTCTCATTGATTTGGAACAAACCTTGAACATGGAATATCGAACAGTTTTGAATCAAGAGGAAATGCTTTGGTTCCAAAAATCACGAGTTCAATGGCTTCAAGTTAGGGATCGAGCTACTAAGTTTTTTTATGCCACGACTCTCACATGTAGGAAGCGTAATCGCATTGAAAGACTTCATCTTCGAACTGGGGAGTGGTCTTCTGATCTAAATACCATAAAGGGGGAAGTCCTTTTGTTCGTTAATGATATTTTTTGCTCTGTAGAGGAGGTCGATTTAAATAAGAACGTAGCTCATAGTTCTACCATTTCTCAGTCTTATCGAGACATGCTAATGCTACCTATATCTGATGAGGAGGTCCATGCTGCTGCTAAGAGTATGAAATCTTATGAGAGTCCTAGGCCTGATGGTCTTCAGCCACTCTTTTACCAATCCTTTTGGCAGGATATCTCACCGTCGGTGGTTAATATGGTGAGACAAGCTTTTCGCACTAGTTCCATCCCTACTAAAATTGCTGATACTCTGATTGTTCTTATCCCTAAGGAAGAAAATCCCACTGCAGTCCACCAGTTCAGACCTATTAGCCTTTGTAATGTCATTTATAAAATCCTTACAAAGGTGATTGTTAACAAAATTCGTCCTATCCTTGATGATATTATCAATCTGGTTCAGGCGAGCTTCATCCCAGACAAGAAGGCAACTGATAATATTGTTATTTTCCAGGAATTGCTCCATTCTTTCCTTCAGTGGGGTTCTTCTGGTGGCATGACTGTTAAGATTGATCTGGCTAAAGCTTATGATAGAGTGGATTGGCGTTTCTGTAACACCCCACTCCCGCGCGACCCGAACCTGACATCGATGGTGATATCCGAGTCCGTACCCCACGAGGGTGGTGTGCTAAAGCACTCACTCAGTCAGAATTGGGTACTTTTTTTTTTAAAACATAAACACACATGCTGAAGTCCATAATCAAACGGGGCATAAGCCCTTTTCAATCATACAAGCCAGTTTACAAATTCCCTTATGGCCAATTGGGCCTTTTCACAAATACAAACACTTTAGTCATTTCAAAATATAAATTTATACAAAAGTTATAGAGTACAAAATTCAGTGCAAAATTAAAGAAATGCAATGCAGACGCGAACTGATCCCGACCTCTATCCTTCGCTTAAATGATGTAGGTATACTCCCGTTAGCCTAACGGGGTATTCTTCTTATCCTGAAAAATAGTTGCAAATTTTGGGTAAGTTTTGCGAACTCAGTGAGTGACCATCATCGATGGCTCACCCAATCACATAACACATACAATTCACACATCACATT
>JANITX010000212.1:3454829-3472558 GCA_027564395.1 Erythroxylum ulei | reverse complement strand
GCAAGAAAATGCCTTATCTAACTTTCTCTTTATGCTCCCATGCTGAAATTTCGGGTCCTCACCTTTTACGTGGGGACAGGATGTTACAATTTCTTACAACAAACTTTAATTGATTTTGGCTTTTTGGAGATATATGTGGAGTTTATCATGAATTATGTTTTAAGTTTTGTCCCCAGGATTTCGAAAAGGGACTTTTGGAACACCAATAAATTGGAAATGAAAGGCAAAAAAGGAAGTAGTTTAGTTCTATTGGAGCCTTTTAAACCATGCAGTGGTCTTCGGCAAGGTGATTCCCTTTCTCCCTACTTGTTTGTGTTGTGCATAGAGAAATTATCTTTAGTTATTGAAAAGAAGGTACCCATTGGTTAATGGAAACCTGTTCCTGTTACTACCTCTGGCCCTATGATTTCTCACTTATTATTTCCCGATGATGTTATTCTTATTGCTGAAGCGTCTCTTAGTCAGGCCCGGGCTATAAGAATTACCTTAGGTGATTTTTGTTGTGCGTCGGGTCTGGTTGTTAATAACTCTAAATCCAAGGCTTATGTCTCGCCCTGTGTCAGTAGACATAGCCGATATAGAAATAAAGTTGCTCTCGACATACTTTTGTCTCAGAACCTTGGCGTTTATTTGGGCGTGCCTCTTGCTACTAGTCGTGTGGAAGTACGATTTTAGGAGTATTATTGATAAATTTTGATCCAAATTATCTGGCTAGAAATCCAAGCTTTTAAATCGGTTAGGACGTTCTATTTTGGTCCATAACACGGTCTCAACTATCCCTCTTTACGCTATGCTATTGACCTGGCTTCCAAGATCTATTTGTGATGAAGTGGACAAGCTGGCGAGAGGCTGTTATGACCCAGTCGGAATGGGCTTCTGAAGTTTATTACAATAGTTTAATACAACACTAAAGGTCCACTAGGGAACGGACCGAGCAAGCATAATTTGTTGATTGTAATCAATTTCATTTTATTTCCTTCTTATTTCATAGTTTCGGTTACAACAAACTCACATGAGGGTATATTTCACGATATAGTTGTCCTAGAGGACATAACAAGAAAATCAATACAGACTCTTTCATCCTTTATTCACTCTCCTCCTGCTCTCTTCTGTTTCTCTCTCTCTCTTCTCTTCTCGATAGTTCTCTTCCTCTGCCCTATTCGGCACCCTGACTCAGCTGTTATACTACAGAGGCTTCCTATGGGGTCGTAAGGAAAATCAACGAGGGGTTCACTTGCTTGATTGGGATACCATCACCACTCCAAAAAAATGTGGTGGTTTAGGAATTTGTCAGACTAGAGATAATAATACTGCTTTAATCTGCAAGCTAAGCTAGGACCCTATTCGGGGTGGTGATAGGCTTTAGACTCAAGTCCTTAAGGCCAAGTATCTTAGTGATGGTGATCTCTCTTCTCACATTCCCTCTAGGTCTGCATCTGGTTGTTAAAAGGGTATCATGAAAGGTTATTCTTATCTCCAGAGTGGGTATAAGTGGCGTGTAGGAAACGGGGCTAATATTTCTGTTTGGGATGACTTCTGGTGTATGGAGGATAGACTTTCCTTGTATATTCCTGAAGTTCCTGAGCATTTTTGTGATCTAAGGGTGAGTAACCTCTTCTCTCCGTTAGGTTCTTGGAATCTAAATATCCTTAATGGGGTTGTATCCCCGGATATTATTGCAATATCCTTGTTGTTCCTTTGCCTATTGCTCATACTACTTAAGATAAACTTATATGGTTTTGTAATCCGACTGGCATTTATATAGCTTGTTCGGGTTATGATTTTATCACTTCTGTCCCTTCCATTGGCGGGGAGTTTGGTTGGAATTGGATTTGGAAGTTGAAAGCGGCTCAAAAACACAAGTTTTTCCATGGCTTACAGCTTGAGATAGCCTTCTCATTAATGCTAATCGACATGTCCGTGGATTATGTGAGCCTCCAATTTGTTATCGTTGTGGTTTTGTTATTGAGACAACTTTGCATGCTTTGCGGGACTGTGCTCATTCCAAACCCCTTTGGTTGCACTTCATATCATCTTTTGATGACCAGAATTTTTTTGACCTTGACTTATTTTCTTGGCTTTCTTTACACTGTTCGCAAGTTAATCATGAGAAGACAGTTTGGTTATTTATCTGTGTGGCTTGGATTATTTGGAAAACTCTCAATAAAGCTGTTATTGAGCATAAGGAGACGTTTGTTCACAGTCAAATTGCTCAAGTTCATTCACTTTTGGCTGACTACCAGGAAGCTTTTTCTTCTCCTGTCACTGATTTTTCTCCCTTAAGGTTAGTCTCATGGCTCCCACCTCAGAATCAATGGTGGAAACTTAATACAGATGGTAGTTCTCGGGGTAATCCGAGTAATGCTGTATTGGGGGCTTAATTCGAGACTATTCTGACAGTTGGATTACTGGGTTTTCTTCCTCTATTGGTGTAACCTGTAATATGGCTGCCGAGTTATGGGCTATCCAATCTGGAATTGATTTAACTATTTGCCTTGATTGTAAATATTTAGATATCAAGCCTAATTTTTTGGAAGCCCTAAGGGTTATTGCTCACGGTCAAGCCTCGATTGATTTTCATCCTCGTGCTTATATTATTCACGATATCTGGTCTTTGCTTGACTGCGGCATTAATTATAAATTTTCTCACTCTTTTTGTGAAGGAAATCAGCGTGCAGACTTTCTTGCTCGTCTAGATTCTAGTTCTTCGATAGGTCTTCGGATTTGGAACAGACCTCCTTTAGGTATTGGCTGTTTATTATAGACAGATGCTTATGGAGTTGCTTTTTGTTGAGGCTAATCCTCTTTAGTCTTATCTGATGTACCCAAAAAAAAAATGCAGTGAGGAGTCGTGACTTGTACAAGTGCCAGGTCCAATTTGAATTTATAAAAATGTTGGAATTCTCTACCCTCCAATACATAAAATCTTCATTCTGTACAAAAATGTTGGAATTCTGTGTCCTCCAATACATAAAATCTTCATTCTGTACTAACTTTCATTAAAAAATTGGGACTCACGTGTCGGCTAGCATTAAAAAAATGATCCTGAAAGTCAAAAGAAAGACTAGGCCCTACGTTGACTGCTACAAGCAGCCTCAACCACTCTTTCCAGTGCTTAATGATTCCTACTTGACCAACTCAATTATTTTCATTAACCCCACTTAATTATGACTAACAACAAATATTTTAGAATCTAGTCTAAAAATTAAAAAATACAGGTAAGTTAGTAAGGGGCTCTTCTAACTTAAGTGAGGTTACAGGTTTAAACTGTCCTCATGTATGTAGCCGTTTAAAACTTGAGGTCGGAACTTTGACTCTCACAAGGAACCCACCTGACTCGAGCGGAGATTAGTCTGAGTGTGGATAGCTTAATGATGCCTTTCCATAGTTGAGATTTTCTTAAGATATCTCGTGGATAATAAAAAAAAGAGTATTTTAGGATTCGCAAAATTTGTAAAGATCTAATAATACACATCTTTATCTTAATTAGTTTAAAGATTATTTTTAAATAAAATAAAAATATTTAATATTATATTGTCATTAAATATTGAAAAATTAAAATTTAATTAAGGAAAAAAGCTGTGATAAAAATTAACTAGTTTATTATAATTTCTCAAATTTTATTAATTTATAAAATTATGTTAATTAATTAATTAATTTTTAATGATAAAATTATTAACTAATTGGATTTTTTTTTAATTATTGCTTAAAACCCACTTTGCATATTAATATTATGATTTTTTTAAAAATCAAAAGCAGACACGCATTTCAGCTTTGTGTGGTGGATTTCCTTGTCCGAATCCCTAGTGCCTACAGATATGAGAAAATGACTTTTTCTTTTTGGCCATAAATGGTACATGAATCATGACTTGGAAGTGATCTACACAACATGCGTAACTTACTAACTTCTGTCTCCGACAGGCCACTCGTTTATGATATTTATAATAATATGAATTTGTGAAATTAAATTGATAATATGAATTTGTTGAACATATATTTTTGCATAAGATATATCTAGGGCGGATCCAGAAAATTTTTTAAGTAGAGGTAAAATTTTAATAGGAGCAAAATTTTATTTTTAATAGGGACAAAATTTTATTTTTTAAGAAAAAAAACTTGAAATAATAATTATTTTTGCATAAAATTTGATGGAGGCCCACTTGCCCCCATTGTAGTTCTGTCCCTGGATATATCGACCCTCGAAATCTAACCTTTTAAAATAAAATGATATTGTTTTGTTTAAAAGAGTTGAATCTCCAATAAGTCTAAGTCTAAGTCTAAACAGATTAAGTCGAGTCTAAATTTAATTATCATCCTTAAAAAAGTTTCAACTTACGTAACATAATTTTTTTTATGATGATAGAATTTTCAATGATTAATTTTTAAGTATATATTAAATAACTCATTAAATGTACATAATATAAATTATTTATTTTTAATAAAATATTTAATAAATTAAAGACTCGTAAATTAAATAATGAAATTGAATTTAATTCTTATTTTAATGAACATATTATTATACTGAGGCAAAATATGTAGTGATAATAACATTTGGACTTATTTCAACAAGCAAAAAGGATTTTGTCTTCCTGCTTAAGCCATCATGATAATGTCTAATCATCTTATTTATCCAAGATTAAGATGTAATTACCTTTCCATGCAACAACATCAATAATGTCGAAAGGCTTCAAGCCGAGGACTAGAAATTGTAAAATTCAAAAAAGTCCTTTTTAATTTTAAACTGTAATTAAAAATAGATAATTATTTTTAAAATCAATTAGTTAAGACATATATCACTTAATCACTATTTTTATTATATGAAAAAGGGTTGAAGAATAAAAATATATTTATTGCGTGTATTTAATAATTTATTTTAAAATATTAAAAGTAGTAATTATAAAATTTATAATTAATTAAAAAATGCTTAACAAAAATGTTGAATTTTAGAACAACTAATAAGGTTAGTTCTTTATGACCTTTTGTAAAATGCAAAGATTGTCGAGAAAAGGCTGTTTATAATTGATATTCTTCTCACGTCCATCACGAAGAGCCTTGTGCACTAAGGGGGTGCTTGTTTGGAGGTAATGGGAAGAAATGTATAGGTATGGAATAAAAACTTACGTTTGGTATTAACAAGGGTAACACTTTCATTCCTCTATTTTTAGCAATACTCCATACCTTTGGATTACCAGATGAATGAGATTCATTGTTAGCTATATTCCATTCTTATTCTTTACCATATTTATTCTTATTTTTATTCTCGTTACTTTCTGTGAACCAAGCGTCTCTTAAATTTATATTAATCCACACGAAGTAGACGGTGGAGTTGCTTTGTAATTATAGCAATTATTTATAAAATCCAACTAATAAGATTACTTCTTTGTGACCTTTATAAAATTCAAAGGCTATATATAATTGATATTCTTCTCGCATCCATCACGAAGAACCTTGTGTACTAAAGTTGTTGATGTGAGAACCAAGTTCGTTTTATACCAAGCCATATGATGGAGTTGCTTTGTAATTATAGCAATTATTTATATAATTCACGGGATTAAAAATTAGAAATACCAAAATATTACTGATTTTACTCGAGGGAGGTTGATTTATTCTTAAATATGTATTTAGGGAATGAAAAATAACGAGAAAGTAATATAAAATCTTTTTTTAATGAGAAAATAAAATTTATGAACTTTTAAATGGTATTAACTAAAATTAAATATATAATAATTTATGAATTATTTAATAAATTAACACAAATAAAAATATGAACTTAACACAAATTTTTTATCTGATAATGGGCACTGCCAAACTTTACTATAGTGGGAGTAGGCTATTGGGCGCGTTCTTACCTTTAATCATTTGGGTAAAGATTTAAGTTTTGAGTGTGTGTAGATTAATAAAAAATTAATAAAATGTTGAAATTAATAAGTTCTTTTATTTGGGAATTCCATTTCTCAGATGAATGGGCAAGGAAGCTGCACTTAGATGTTATCTGTCACTCTTACAAGGGGGAATTGTGGGGTAAATTGGTGAGAAAAATGACAGAAGTCTAAAGAGTTGATGAAACAGTAGAAATGAATTGGATTAGATTCAAAAAGCAATGATTCAGAAAGAAGTCAAGAACTGTCAATCTGGCAAGTTAAAGCCTTTCTTAGAAGATCGCAGACAAAAATAAGTTGGAAAAATCAAGAAATGGACCTATGGTGGATAAGTGACCAGAAACTAGAAGATGATGGTAGATAAATGACCAGAAACTAGAAGATGGCATAACTTTTTTCTTTTTGGCTTTAGATTTTCGGTTGTTGAAACAGTAAAAACTGATTGTAGCACTGGGGGGAAACATTTTGGTTCACAGCCCTTGACAGCTCAAAAAACCTCAAAAGCAAAGAAAGATCCAATTCTGATTTGCCGATTCACTGAAATCTAATCAAATCTCTTTTACCCTTTTGAGACAGCTGCTCCTCCTTCCTCTCCAGCCTGTTTTTTGCACCCACCCACTTGAGAAATCTGTAATCTTTCTTCTCCAGCCCGATTCTTCCATGAAAGGTAACATCTTTTTTCCACTTTTAACTTCTATTTCTTAATACTCAAAAGTTTCCTTGAGGGTGCTTTCTGTTTTGGATTTGGGTTCTTCGTTTTGAAGGATGCCATCATGCTTTAAGGCATGTCCTTGCTGGGAAAGCAAAAATGATACATGTAATTTTTCTCTAATTTGATCCATGTCTCTTGTCTACTACTAGTGGAATTCTTTGATCACTTGATAATAAGTTGTAGGTACCTTCCGTTGCCAAAAGTTCGTGCCTTTTTTCTTTTCCTTCCATTTCAGATCGTGTTTTTTGTTTCTTTTGCTCTACTTCTTTCTGGGAAATTTGGTTTTGTATTAAACTGTCCGTTACTAAGAGCTAAATGCAGCTGTAACTAACAGCAAGTACCGAATAAAATTTGTTTCCTTTTCAGAATTCATTGAAGTTTTGGACCTTTTAGCGAAGGATGTAATCTATAATTTTCTAAGAACCTTCTGAATAGTTACAACTTCTCTTTGTTATAACCGGAAAACTACTGCTTAGTGCTTCTGGTATTCATTTCCCGCAGAATTCGAGAAAGAATGACAGTTAGGCAGTTGTACTAACTTAAATTGAGGTACACATAGGTAATCTGGCTACTAGCTCCCAGATAACAAGTTTCTCATTTCACTTTGTCTCTTCGGACTGCTATATAGGCTAGTAGAGGATGTTATTGTCATTGACGAAGGTTCACACAGACAAGTGCAACGTTTCGGTGCCTAACTCTGTAAGCTTGTTGTCAAAGCTTTTGCTATCTTTTGTAATTGAGTTTTATCCCTTGATCCTTATTGTATCATCGTATGGATGCAATTAAAAGTTGGGGTCTTTTTGCAGATATGAACTTCACTCGTATCTTCTGGCTTCATCGTTTGTATTATGCTTTCATTTGATGAGTCAGTCAGTTGTATTTGGGATGAAACTGTTTGTTGCAGCTGTAACACTGATGTGGTTGCATACCACTGTAGTGTCTGATCTACAAGGTACAGTGGTTTCACCTAAAATGCAATCTGTACTAGATTTTACTAGACCTCTAACTATTCGGATAATGACACTGTTTGCATAAAATCAGTATTTCTGTGCAGAGGATATAGCATATATTTGGTTTGATGTGACCATTATTGTATATAAATGATACCAATTGAGAAGACCAGAGCTTCAAAAATGATGTCTAAAGCTTCTCTGTTAAGATTGTGATTATTCAAGTCTCTTTGTACAATTATGTCTCTGTAAATATAGGCAAGCTTACTTATTCTTCAGTGACAAAGATGCTTAGATTATAGAGAGTGTTTATTTCTCTGTTAACAAAGTCAACTAAGAAATGTTTGTCAGGAATTAACATTTTATATCTGATAATAAAAGGACCAAACGTCTGAAGCAAAAAATTGTTTGTCAGGAATGAACGTTTTATATCTGATAATAAAAGGACCAAACGTCTGAAGCAAAAAATTGGTCAAGAGAAACCATATTTCTCGTTTTCAAACTATAAACATGTGTATAAGAAACGCTACAAACTTTGTGCACGTTCTGTTGTTAGGCAAATGTATTACTTATTGGCTGGCTTTGGTCTTATTATCTAGTATTATTGATCCTTCTCATTTTTGCCCCTACTTTTGGTTCTCCATATCAGATATCTGCTTTTGACCATTGACAAAGATGCAGATATCATGATCTTTAAAATCAATCTTCTTCATTAACATATTGGATTAATTACTTCTTTCAATATAACTAGATTGCAGTTTGATGGTTGACTGATTAGGTGGAAAATGCTTGCATTACTGGTTTCAGGTGATGCACTTTATGCATTGAAGGTTTCAATTAAGGCTCCATCAGATCAATTACGTGACTGGAATCAAAATCAAGTTAATCCCTGCACTTGGTCAAATATCATATGTGACAGTAATAATTTTGTCACTTCTGTGTAAGTTTTTATGCAGTAAAATCTCTTTGATTGTGTTAGGACATTTATTTCAGAACCTCAGTATCAACACAATATATTTTCTGGTCTTGCTTATTTGAATTTTACCGAATGTCGGGGTTCGCTGTTTTGCAGAACATTGTCTGGAATGAATTGTTCAGGCACATTGTCCCCAGGGATAGGAGTCCTAAAGACTCTTACTACATTGTAAGTATGGAATTGTTTGCTAAAATGAGATTATGTGTTGATGCATTTTGTTTTGTCAGTGGCTGCTATCTCGTTCATGAGATATTATCTCATCGTTGTGAACTTTTATAGCATTGAAAACATGCAAACCATAAATCATGTTCCTTAATTGTTAATCACAACACAAGCTCAAGTAAGTTTAAATTCGAGATAGTGTCAAAATAACAATTGTTCCATTTATAAGAACCCAACTTCTTCGATATACTAGCTTTATTCTGTGGTGTATAAGCTTCATCAACTTCTATTGTGTTGTTCGCTAACGGAACCAAACAATTTAAGTTGGTTTGCCTGACAAGATATTTAGAAATGCTTTTATCAAGGTCCCTGTTTATTGGAGAATCTACGAACTGTCCGAAGTTTCTTGTGAAGACAAGGGCAAACAGAAAGATCATCTGAGAACCTTTCAGTCATATAGGAAAGTTATTCCTAGATCACTTCTAGTTTGATAAGAAAATGTTGATTGGGAGAGATGCAAATTCTATGTTCAACGTTCTGCAATTACACTTTGATATTTTGTGAATTTGGGCCTGTATTTCAGTTCAATGGCAGTCTATGCTATTGTAGCTTATGTTTAAATGTGGAGTTCAGGGACATACCTTTACATGGGAATTCGACTCTTGTTAATTAAAAGTAGGCAATCCAGTTCCCTTGATTACAACACTGATGTATGTTAAGTTCATCATTGCAGAACATTGAAAGGAAATGGCATAACCGGTGATATACCAAGAGAATTTGGAAATTTGTCAAGTTTAACAAGCTTAGATTTGGAAAACAATCATTTAATTGGAGAAATACCATCTTCACTTGGTGATCTTAAAAAGCTACAATTTTTGTAAGTTACATCCGATCTAAATCACATGCTGTCCTTTTTCCTTGCATTATATATTACATCTCTGCATATTTCATAAGTAGATTTAGAAGTTATTTTCTTATTTGAGCAGGACACTAAGTCAAAACAATCTCACTGGAGGTATCCCTGAATCACTATCTGGTCTCAATAGCTTGATCAATATGTAAGTGATGATATGCTTTATGATGTCTATAAATATGGAAGGTATAATTTGCATAAGCAATTGAATGATTCAAATATTCCGAAGTTTTTATTTGTTCAAGTATGAAAATAAGATGCTAATATAATCCAAGTAATAAATCCCCAAGTTTCTTTTGCATCTCGACAGCAGTACGACTCCATACTTCATTAGCCAATAGTACTTCTAAAAGAATACCTGTCACTAAAAAGATAAACCCTGTTCTCAGACTTTTTCATGTCTTTCTTTATGTTTTGCAGTCTGCTTGATTCGAATAACTTGAGTGGTCAAATTCCAGAGCATTTGTTCCAAACTCCAAAATACAAGTATGAACAACATTGTTTGATTCTAGTTGAACTATTAATTGTGGAAGAATATTTCACAGGATGTTGCATGCTGTTTATTTATATGCTTCTGCTTGTTTGCTTTCTCTCCCTCTCGCAGATATTTCACATAATTTGTTCTGCAATTTCTTGTTTCAGTTTCACAGGAAACCACTTAAACTGTGGGGTGAATCTTCCCCACCGTTGTGAATCTGATAGCAATGATTCAGGTAATTTGATTAGCTATTCCATCACTACGACACTATTACAATCCATTATCGTTGCTACAAAATTTCTTTATTTTTTTCCCCCTCGAGAAGTTAATTGCTGATTTTTAGTATTTTCCTTCCTCGGCAGGCACTTCTAATAAGTCAAAGATTGGGATTATAGTTGGAATTGTTGGTGGACTAGCAATTATTTTTCTTATTGGAGGTTTGCTGTTTTTCCTTTGCAAGGGCAGACACAAAGGCTACAAAGAAGAAGTTTTTGTAGATGTTGCAGGTTTGAGTCACCTTTCAGCATATTTTAGCTAATTGGGTGGTGGTTAGTGGCTGATTATTACTTCTGAAAACTAAAAAGTTCATGATCAAGTTATAATTTTCTGTGTTTTTATTCATCCTAAGAAATATACTTATGGTTCAAAATTACTTAAAAATTAACTTGTGGTATTGAAAATACTTAAAAAGAAGACATTTCTTTCGACTTATTTTAACATAATCCACTGTTAAAGTCAGATCGGAATAGTTATGCAGACTTTGTAATGCTCTTAGTATTCTGTTACATAATAGTGTGTTAGAATAACTAGACCAGAACTCATCAAAATGTCTTTTTAAATATTTTCACTACCATAAGATGTTCCTCAGATAATTTTGATAGATAAGGATATTTTTAAAAATAAGTAAAATCACAAGGAATATCCACATCTTTTACCCTTATGTTTATATATTGCCTTTTAGAAATTATTTAGTAGACATTTTAATCATATCCTCTTTTTTTATAATCTCATTTTTATGGAATTTGCATGAAAAATGAAAAATTTCCTGCCCTATATACATGCAATTATTGGAAATTCTTAGGAGCTTATCTAGCTGGCCAACTTTTACTATAATTGTCAAGAATGTAAGCTTGAGGCTATATTGCTACTGTAAATTACTCTCTGGTGTTGTTTGATAACAATTTTGATAATTGTGTTGTGTGCCATGTGAATGTGAAATGCTCATTAGTGATGTCTATTGCCTGTCATTCAAAAGTTTTTGTTATTATTTTCAGTTGCAAAGTCCGCTAATCTTTTGGCTACCTATGATTAAATTGGGTTAATAAGCTCGATTTCTGCTTTTAGTTGATTTTTGACAATTGCATACAAGCATTGAGAATTTTCGAATACTAATCTGTTTCTTCGGAAATTTTGGGAACAAAATACAGTTTTGCACCTGAATGAAATGCATTTTCTTTGAAACAGTCTCTTCACAATATTCTTTGACATTATCTTGTGATGTATGTGATCAGGTGAAGTAGACCGAAGGATTGCGTTTGGTCAGTTAAAAAGATTTGCGTGGAGGGAATTGCAACTGGCAACAGACAGCTTCAGTGAGAAAAATATCCTCGGACAGGGAGCTTTTGGAAAAGTATACAAAGGAGTGCTTCCTGACAACACAAAAATTGCGGTGAAGCGGTTGACGGATTTCGAAAGCCCTGGGGGTGATGCAGCTTTCCAACGTGAAGTTGAGATGATAAGTTTTGCTGTTCACAGGAACCTATTACGGCTGATCGGATTTTGCACGACTCAAACAGAGCGCCTTTTGGTTTATCCATATATGCAGAACTTAAGTGTTGCGTATCGTCTGAGAGGTATTAGTTTATTGTGTACCTTGAATTTGTGATATAGCAATGAATAGGATTAATTATGATCTCTACTGCAGAACGTAAACCTGAGGAGCCTGTCTTAGACTGGGAAACCAGAAAGAGAGTAGCCTTAGGGGCAGCACGTGGGCTGGAATATCTTCACGAACACTGCAATCCTAAGATCATACATCGGGATGTAAAAGCTGCTAACGTGTTACTGGATGAAGATTTTGAAGCAGTAGTTGGTGATTTTGGCTTGGCAAAGTTGGTAGATGTGAGGAAGACTAATGTCACAACTCAAGTTCGTGGAACCATGGGCCACATTGCACCTGAATATTTGTCGACTGGGAAGTCGTCTGAAAGGACTGATGTTTTTGGGTACGGGATCATGCTTTTAGAGCTTGTAACAGGCCAACGGGCAATCGACTTTTCACGACTGGAAGAAGAGGATGATGTCTTGTTACTTGATCATGTAAGCTAATCATGACACTTGATCTACTGTTGCTTTTGTTTCTGTGCATTCAATCTGATTCATCCCAACATTATGGATGGGAAAACAGTGTCTTTCTCATACGTCTATCTTGTAGTTTATAATTATCATTTTTTCACAATTTTTCTCATTCTTGCTTTGTGACTATTTCATTCTGGACCCCTTTTACATATAAAGGTCAAGAAACTTGAGAGGGAGAAAAGACTCGATGCAATCGTGGATCGTAACCTTAACAAGAATTATGACATCCAGGATGTTGAAATGATGATCCAAGTTGCATTGCTTTGTACACAAGCATCACCAGAGGACCGTCCAGCAATGTCAGATGTGGTTCGGATGCTGGAAGGAGAGGGCCTTGCCGAGAGGTGGGAAGAATGGCAGAATGTTGAAGTTACACGTAGACAGGAGTACGAAAGATTGCAGAGAAGATTCGAATGGGGCGAAGATTCATTAAATCAAGATGCCATCGAGTTATCAGGTGGACGATGAGGTAACTCTTTAACAGCCTGTTGACTGCATTAGAACATCATGTGATTCCTCTTCTTGGTTTAGCTAGTTTTATGTCAACCAAGTAAATGTTTCCTTTTCATTTCTCTTTTGTTCTGTCATAATTTGTATTGTGAAGCTTTCTTTCCACTGAACATACTGGATGTAAAAGACTACTTTTGGAATTTTGTACTTGAAAAGGTAAAAATTTGATAAGTAGAGAAGCTTGGATTTGCTTGTCTTGGTATTATGTGTACAACAGTATCTGCAGTGATTAACTACTTTTGGTTTTGATGTTTTCTTGTTTAACCATTAAAGTCTGAGTAATCTCCACTACCAAATGTTCGGGGGAAGCTTTGAATTCTACTTTTCTTCTGCTGAAGGCCTGTTTGTGTGTTTGGTTCTGATGCAGTTTTTAATTTTCTGTTTCCGTCTCTCAAATTTACTGAACTTTTTCATATTGATTTACCTGACGATCATGTTGAGCAATATTTTCCACAGAACTATATCTTTTTTCCTCCAACCACTTTCTGAGCATAAAACTACATCTTGATCTCTTCTTTGAGATTAAAGATTCAAATTAAGATGGCCATAATTATAACAAATTACAATGATAATTTGAAGCGTAACCACAATATAACATCAATTTAGAACAGTATTTGAGATATTCTTATGGTGCATTTTCCAAGTAACACTGATCATATTGCACACAGCTTAGATAGTTTGAACACTTTCTGCTTCAAGAAAGATCAGGATTGACTGGTCAGGGCTCCACTTCCATATCAGGATAGATACAGAAACATGTTTTATTTCCAACTTCAATGAAATAAGGGTGCAATACCATCTTCCATGGAACTTTGGTTTTGTATGTTTTTCTAGTGGGTTTATGTCAGTTTCTGATACATTGAATTGAAACTCGTCTCTACCCTGATCTAAAATTCCTAATTTACGTATTGCGATTAACTCAAATTTGAACTTAAAAAAAATTTCAGATTAGATTCACTTCAAACTTGGGTTTAGCCGTTTAGGTCTTTTAATCTTTTTCTTTGATTAGGATTCAAACTTATCAAATTTGTATGGACTCAGCCTCAGATCCAACCCAAATATAGTAGCCAATCAATTGGGGCTTTCCTAGAATTTGGTTCTTAAGGATCTTACATGTTTTTTTAGCTCTTAAGGATCTTACATGTTTAAATACGTATTTTATGCACAGATGGGATGTTTCCACGCTCAAAATTAAAGGTGAATGTCACTTCTGGGTTGGTGAGTTCTACACATAAAAAAAGTTAATAAAGTACAAGAATTGTTGTCATGATCACGAATAAGAATCATTCAAAGCCATCATTTTCTTGAATGATGGGGTTTATAGTACTGAAATCTGCAAATTTTCTTGAAACTATCTGTAATAGGAGTCACACAAAGATTTGAATTAAAAATGGGAAATCACTTTCGATTAATCTAAGAATATCAACAACAACAATCTGCAGAATTTACAGATTAAAACAATGATTCTGTACCAACAAATTAAACAAGCTCAGAACATCTTATGTGACACTTGACATGAATTTCCAAGGTTTGTTTCCCTTGGTATGATAAAACAACAAAATGCAAAGATCGCAATCTTTACTGATTGAAAGGTTTAGTTCACTCTCTTGCAGTCCAAACGAATTTGTCCTTCGTTTCCTGTCAATGGCGTAATGTTTCCCATCTTAACCATTGACCTTGCAAAATCAGCCCAAAAGGCTCTAGGATTCGAGCTGTAAGTCCTGACGAGACCATCTGTTGAGCCACCATTGAAGAGTGCTTGATCCGAATGAAGTAGCCCTTTTCTCTTCATCAAGTCCTTGAAGTAATCAACGTCAAAACTAGCAGGTTTTGGGCTCAGAGGGGAAAGGTTGGAGTCAGATCCTGACACGGGGCATGTTTGTCTAAGCTTAGAAGCAAATTCAGGGTCGATGTTCGTTTCGTTGTGGACTCGGTCTCTGAATACACGACACCGAGCAAATCCTAGAGTGTGGCCTCCTGAGAGCGCTACAAGGTCTCTCTCGTCAAGACCTTTCCTTCTGAAATTTTCAATTTGTGCACCAAGGTCCATAAACGGTGATGGGATGTCGGCGTCCGCGGTGGTTCTGCTCGCCGTCGTCGAGTCTCTCCTACCTAGATGAACTTTCCATGTTGGTCCTCCAAGCTACACACATGTTCACGTCACGTTAATAACATATAAACCAAAGTTGCAGACCTAACATAGAAAGAACTCGTAACGAATTGATCAATACGTACCAAGACAACAGAATCACGAGCAGCAACAGCTAAGATATCTGCACAAGACACCAGCGGACGTCCACAGATTCTGTCAACCTCGGACTTAATCTGGTCGATAACTTCGAAACCTCTTGCCGAATTGGCGTTAGCCCCGGAATTCTTTTCACTGTCAATGGTCGGAGTAGAATCTAAAAGAATGGACGCATCACAACCCTGTAAAAAATCAAGAACGCATGAAGTTAATTTCCTGCTACTGAACATAGCCTGAAACCAAGTTTAAAGAAGAACAAGAGAAGGAGAGGTCCAAGTACATTAACAAAACAGTCATGGAAGTGCAGGCGAAGTATCGAAGCACCCATGCGACGTTCTCTAGCCACTGCGGCTTTGACAACCCTTTTAATGGTTGGTAAAGCTTGAGGGCACACTTTGTCGTAGTAATGAGGAGATAGTGATGAAGTAGCTACATTAGATGAAGTAGCTACATTAGCAAGAGCTAAAAGAAGAACACTAAGATGAAACATGCAACGTGAAGAAGAAGCCATAATCTTCTGCAAGAATTTTAGAGATTTGAACTATGATTCTGATAGCTTCTAGTCCAGGTTCATCTGGGCATTTATAGTTGGTAAACTTGGATCTTTTCTTGCTCTTGGACTTGACCAACATGATCACAAGATGAGTATATGATAATAAAAAGTCAAGACCTTTAACCATGTCCAAGTTTATAAGTTAAAAGGATTAATAGTATCGTCATCAGAAATTGTTTGATCAAGTCCTTCACAAATTGCTATGCAATTGTCAATCACTGCTTCGCTCATTTCCGTACCAAAACATAGGACTAAAGTATCGTATGGACATCTAGCAACAGTTCATCTGTTACCTTATTTTCTACTATCACTCATTCAATGAGATCAACAAATATTCATAAAAGATGATAAGAATAGAATGACGAAAGGTGATCTGGACCTTATATTACCATATTTAATTAGAGTTTAATATAATAATTATAAGTTAAAAATTAATTAATACTCTTTTTTATATATTTACAAAACTTTCTCTCTATTCTAATATGAAATTGTGATATTTATTTTTTATGTAATATTTCACAAGCTTTTATTTTTAACTTTTTATATTTTTATCAAACACGTTTATGAATTTCTACTTCTATTTTATAGAAAATTGTCATTCTGACATATTGCTCGTGATTTTACGCAATATTTTAAGAATTGAATTTAAAGTTAAATAGGTAAAACAAGAAATTTATGGTTCAAAAAAGTTTAATCGGTATTAGATTGTTATAAAATCTGCTAAAGATTAAATAAAATTAAAAATTTGAAATATGATTGAAAGAGATGTTTTTTAACTATCGAAAAACTTGAAATTTAATTAAAAAAGATATTATTAAATAAAAAATTAATTAATTTATTTTCATTTGTCAAAACTTATTAATTTATAAAAATTAACTAATTAATTAGTAAATTGATTATTTTTTAACAATAAAAGTATATGTGAAATTGAACTGTTTGAATTTTTAATCGTTGAATTTCAAAGTATATTTAAAAAGGCAAATTGTATTCAGCCTGTTCATTTGCAGCTGTAAAGTTAATGTTCTTACTCGTATGTGGATATGGTCTAATCGATTAAACTTTTCTATAATGCAGTGTCGTAGAAGAGTTTCAGAATTAGGTGAACATAAAGTAAACGAACGCGTTTAGCTTTAAATAAATTATTACAAGACATGTTCAAAAGTCTGCAGAAACTACTTGGTAAGAACAAGTGAATTTGTATATATATGATTCAACTACTTTGACTTCTTCATTAATCAGTTAATTTAAGATTATTTAGCGACAGCATTAATTAATCAGGAAACTAATCAAAGTAACTTCATCAAGGTCTCTAAGTTCTTGTGAGTGTTGGAGGTCTAGGTTTGCTTCTATTATTGCTGTGTCATTTACTATAATTGTCAAGAAGGTACTTCTAACATGGTATCAGAGTCAGTTTGTCTCGATGATTTGGGGGATATTCGGTTATATCTCTTTGCTCAATATGTCCATCAGATGTCCAGTTCTGCTCTAGACTAAGGGGATGTGTCAGGAATCCTACATTGAACAACTATGAAGGCATTCAAGAATTTATAATAGTGTGCAAATCTCTCCTTCTTAAGCTAGCTTTTGGGAGTGAGTTAGACACTTCTAACATATATTGCCACTGTAAATTATTCTTTGGTGTTGTTTGATAACAATTTTGATAATTGCTTGTGTGTCATGTGAATGTGAAATGCTCATTAGTGATGTCTATTGCCTGTCATTCAAAAGATTTTGTGTAACACCCCACTCCCGCGTGACCCGAACCCGACATCATTGGTGATATCTGAGTCCGTACCCCGCGAGGGTGGCGTGCTACATCAGTCAGTCAGACGAAACTCAGTATAAATATCTATTATTTTTTAAAAACATTCATGTGCACGGAATAAACAGTAGATAACTTGAGCCCACGTCAGAAGGAAGCATTTTCAGTTATTACAATCATTCAACAATAAATTACAAAAGCCATTTAATGAACAAAAAGCCTTAACCA
>JANITX010000212.1:3315289-3326448 GCA_027564395.1 Erythroxylum ulei | reverse complement strand
AGACTTTTCTTTTATTGGTAGAGGGCCACACTCTCAAATTGGATTGAGCAATTAAATAAGTATTCCCTATAAGCGATAGACCAGAGTTAAAACTTAAAATATCACTGTGCATCACTTCTTATTTCTTAATAGTTTAGAGAGGGGGTTGCTAAAGTGGGGCCCCCTCTCATTGTGGGCCTTGGGCCGGTGCCCTGCTGGCCCCTGCCCAGGGCCGGCACTGCTTTGGGTATGGAACCTCCTTAAATCCTTGGGCCAGCTGTCCCACCCTGTGAGGTGCCTACAAACTAGCGAGGGGATTAGTCACTAGGTTCACCAGTGGATACCTTGGTCTAAGACCAAAAAAAATAGTTATTATTAAAAATATAATAGATAAAAATGAAATAGAATGGGTTGGTTTAGTTTATTTCTAAAAGTTAATGTATGTTAATGTTTTAATTTAAAAACATAAATTTAAAATAACAAAAGAATAACTAAAAAATCAAAATATCTATTGTAATTCTGATAACTACATTCTTACTCTTATTATTATTAATTTTTCCTATTATTATTATTATTATTATTACTACTACTACTACTACTATTACTATTACTACTACTATAATAATAATAATTATTATTATTAATTTTCATCATCGTCTTATTATTATTAATTTTCTTCTTCTTATTATTATTATTAATTTATTATTATTATTATTTATTATTGTTGTTGTTGTTCACCACTACCATTCTAGGAATAGCTAAAGATAGGAGAGGGGATGTTATGTAAATTCAAGAATAACTAAATCTTAGAATTATCGTACAAATTTTTCAACCAAACAAAGAACCTGTTACTAGGAATACATGAAGAATGGAATAGTCATTTCTCTCAACCAAACACCCCATAAGGGTTTAGTAATATAATTATTATATAAAATTTGAAGTAAATTTTATAAAATTATAATTATTTAGCTATTTATTTTAATAATATTATTAATAGTTATTAATAAATATTACATAAAAGATTAAAACTAATTAATTTATAAAATTTATTTCTATATTTTATTTAATATTTAAATGTTATAAATATAACACATTAAATAAAATTTTATTTTTAAAATTTAAAATAAAAATAAAATTTAAGAAATAAAAACTAAAAATTATTACAGAAAATAAAAATAGATCAAAATAACCTAATAAACAATTATTTTATTGATTAAATTACCTCCAGAGATCTTAAATTATTTATTAACATGAAAGCTATTATAAATAATATTGCCCATAATAATACAAAAACTATCTAAATGATAATTACATTGCCTCCTATCTTTAGAAACTTGCTTTCTTGCCTAGCAATATTTCTGCTATAACTAGGATAACATTTGGGCTCAAGTCCAATGCAATTTGACTTGAGATCAACGGGTCAGATCTGAGTTGATAAGCTTAAGCTTGGCACTGTCTGAAACTCAACAGTTATGTGAAAAATGTTGGTGTCTTAGACATCTTGTAAATCAAGAATCAAGAAGTAGTTAGAAGTGAGTTGTCGTAAAGTCTGTTAACAGAGTGTTGACAGCCACGTGTATAAAAACAGAACAGAGTAAATGAAATTCATTCATTCTTCTCATATACTTCTGTCTCCTACGATACGCAAATACACAAATACACATATACGAACTCCTAAAATAAGAGTGGTATCAGAGCACTATTATTGATCTTAAGGGGTCTGTGGAGCATTTTATCAAACAAGGAAGGGGCTACCTCGGAGACGTTGTAATCACCACAAATGGAAGGCTTCTCTAGCATGCAGGCACCTGTATTTGATGGAGAATCGTATCAGATCTGGGCAGTCAAGATGCAGACGTATCTTGAAGGTCTAGACTTGTGGGAGCCGATCGAAGAGGACTATCAAGTAGACCCATTAGCAGATAATGCAACCGTGAATCAGATTAAGTTTCAGAGGGAAAGACTTACAAGAAAAGCAAGAGCCAAGTCTTGCCTCTATTCAGCCGTGAGCCCTTCATTATTCACGAGGATCATGCATTTAAAGACGGCCAAGGAGATTTGGCATTATTTGAAATCTGAGTTCGAAGGAGATGAGAGAGTGAAGAGCATGAAGGTGATTAATTTGATGAGGGAGTTTGATAAGCTTCAAATGACTGACGATGAGTCTATAAAAACGTATGCCGGAAAATTACAGGATCTTGCGGACAAGATCAGGCTTCTTGGGAGTCGATTTGAGGATGAAAAGATCGTGCAGAAAATGTTGATTTCTCTCCCGGAAAAGTTCGAAGCTACAATCATCTCTCTGGAAAATACCAGAGACATGGCAGATTTGAAGCTATCGGAGCTGCTAAGTTTTCTGCAAGCCCAAGAACAGAGGAGAGCGATGAGGTCCGTAGAGGTGACCGAGGGTGCCTTAAGGGCAAGCCAGAAAACTAGCGGTGGAGGGAAGAAGAAGCACTGGTCGAAGGGTGGCTCGGAAGGGAAGAAGCAAGAAAAGCAAGATGCGGCGGAGACCTCAGCCCAGTCCCAAAGAGAACCCTGTAAACACTGCGGTAAGTCTAATCACCCCCACTATAAATGCTGGAGGAGACCTGACGTAAAGTGCAGGAAGTGCAAGAAGCTTGGGCATATCGACAAATTTTGCAGGAGCAAAGATCAGTCGCAGAACTCAGAGGAGGCCCGAACTGCAGATAAGAAAGAAGAGGATCATCTGTTCGTAGCTTCTTGCCATAACACCTCAATACCAGATGACAGTTGGCTGGTCGACAGTGGCTGCTCCAACCATATGACCAGCAATTTGGGCATATTCAAGAATCTAGACAAGAAGCATACCTGTAGAGTAAAGATCGGAAATGGGCAATTGATTTCTGCCCAGGGAAGAGGAGCAGTTGTCATTGAGAGCCTGAAAGGACCAAGAACTCTAGAAGATGTACTGTATGTTCCAGATCTTGAACAAAACCTTCTCAGTGTCTCACAATTGATCGACAGAGGATACTCAGTTCTATTTCAAGGAGGTTTCTGCACAATTTCAACCATGGAGGGGAGACTTCTGTTCAAGATAAAAGCAAGGGATAGAAGCTATGTGTTGAACCTTCTTGAGCAACAGGAGATGGCACTAAATGCAAATGTCAGTCGAGGAAATTTATGGCACAAGAGGCTAGGCCATCCACACTGGAAAGGCCTGATAAAATTGAGTGAGTCTGATTTGGTGCAAGGTCTTCCAATCCTCTGTCAACCTCAGCAAGTCTGCACCACCTGTATTCGAGGGAAGAAAGCCAGAGAACCCTTCAGAGACAGCACCTGGAGAGCATCCGAACTACTTGAATTGGTTCACACGGATGTGTGTGGACCAATACCAGTGGAGTCACTGAATGGGAGTAGATTCTTTATCACCTTTATAGATGACAAGTCAAGGTATTGCTGGATCTATTTCCTAAAGACCAAGGCTGAAGTGTCGGATGTCTTCCAAAGATTCAAGCACATGGTAGAGAATCAAAGTGGGCAGAAAATTAAGAAGCTGAGAAGTGACAATGGAGCAGAGTATAAGAACCAAAAGATGGAGAGAATTTGCCAGGATAGTGGCATCATGCATCAGTTTTCAGTACCTTACTCACCTCAGCAGAATGGGGTGAGTGAAAGGAAAAATAGGACCATTGTTGAAATGGTGAGATGCTTGTTGGAGGAGAAGGCTCTACCAAAAGTCTTATGGGCAGAGGCTGCAGCTACTGCAGTATTCTTGCTAAATAGATTACCTACTAAAGCTTTGGAGGAGAGGACATCATATGAAGTGTGGCACCAGAGGAAACCGAATGTGAGAAACTTGAAAATATTTGGCTCTCCATGTTATATCCATGTGCCACAGCAGAAAAGAAGCAAGTTAGATTCCAAGGCTATAGCAGGTGTGTTTATAGGTTACTCTGAAGTGACCAAAGGATATAGAGTGCTGATTCCAAACAAGAAGGAAGTGAAGATCAGTAGAGATGTAACATTTCTAGAAGAGGAGGTTTGGAATTGGGCTGAAGTGGAAGATGACAATGCTCGAATAAGAAGGCTGCTGATGCAAGATGGCAGATTGACTGGTGCTACATCAGATGAAGATTCAGAAGATGGAGCCAGACCACAAACAGAAGAAGAGCTCGAACATCCACATGAAAATGAGGAGGAACCAGAACAAGAAATACAGACTGATAGTGAGATTGAAGATCAAGTAGATCATATCCCAAAAAGAGGTACAAGGCTTCTCTCTGAAATTTATCAAACCTGTAATCTAACCCTCTGTGAACCAGCAAGTTTTAAACAAGCTCAAGGAAGCAAGGAATGGCTGGCTGCAATGGAGGAGGAGATCAGGATGATTGAAAATAATCAGACGTGGGAGTTGGTGACAAAACCACCCGATAGGAAGATCATTGGCGTGAAGTGGGTTTATAAAACCAAGATGAATCCAGATGGCTCATTGAACAAGTTCAAGGCAAGGCTGGTTGTCAAGGGGTATTACCAAGTAGATGGAGTGGATTACTCAGATACTTTCGCGCCAGTAGCAAGATTGGAAACAATTAGACTGATCTTGAATATATCTGCTGAGAAGAGGTGGGTTGTGCACCAGCTGGATGTGAAGTCGGCTTTCCTAAATGGAGAGCTGAAGGAGGAGATTTATGTTGAGCAGCCGGAGGGGTTTGTTGTAGAAGGTAAAGAAGAACATGTGTATAGGTTGAGGAAGGCTTTATATGGGCTGAAACAAGCCCCAAGGGCTTGGTATGACAAGCTAGATAGTTACCTACAGCAAATTGGGTTCATAAGGAGTGAAAGTGAACTCACCCTCTATGTGCGAAAACAGAAGGGAAGACTTGTGTGTATGTCTGTCTATGTGGATGATTTACTGTTGACTGGAGATGATACTAAGGAGATCGAAGGAGTTAAGCTCAAGTTGATGGATCTGTTTGAAATGACAGATCTGGGAATAATGACATATTTCCTAGGAATGGAAATTCATCAAAGTCCAAGAGGAATTTCAATCTGCCAGAAGAAGTACATTAGAGAAATGCTCAAGAGATTTAACATGTTGGAATGCAAACCAGCGAAATCCCCAATGAACTGTAAGGAGAAATTGCAGAAGGAAGATGGAAGTGGAGCTACGGATGAAAGAAGGTATAGAAGCCTCATTGGAAGTCTGATGTATCTAACCTCATCTAGACCAGACATCCAATTTCCAGTGAGTATGTTGTCGAGGTTTATGGCCGCACCAACAGAAATCCATATGACTGCAGCGAAAAGGATCTTGAGGTATCTAAAAGGAACTTACAACTTCAGCCTCAAGTATAGCAGAACAGGGAGTTTGAAGTTGAAGGGATACTCGGACAGTGACTGGGGAGGCTCTTCAGACGACATGAAAAGCACCTCTGGTTACTGCTTTACACTGGGTTCGGGATGTTTTTCATGGGCATCTAAGAAACAAAGTGTAGTGGCTCAGTCAACAGCCGAAGCAGAGCTGATCGCGGCGACAGCTACAGTGAACCAGGCGATTTGGTTAAAGAAGATGATGGAGGAGCTATGCGTTACACTGGAGGGAAGCACAGAGGTATTAATAGACAACAAAGCTGCTCTGGCGATTTCCCTAAACCCGGTGTTTCACGGCAGAACTAAACACTTCAAAATGAAGTGTTGTTTTTTACGCGATATTCAGCAAGGAGGAGAGATGAAGCTTGTGTACTGTAGAACAGAGGAGCAGATAGCAGATTTGTTCACCAAGGCGTTGCAAGGAAAAAGATTTGAGTACTTGCGAAGTAGAGTTGGATTACAACAAGACTCCTAAGATAGGAGAAGTATGTTGGTGTCTTAGACATCTTGTAAATCAAGAACCAAGAAGAAGTTAGAAGTGAGTTGTCGTAAAGTCTGTTAACAGAGTGTTGATAGCCAAGTGTATAAATACAAAACAGGGTAAATAAAATTCATTCATTCTTCTCATATACTTCTGTCTCCTACGATACGCAAATACACAAATACACATATACTAACTCCTAAAATAAGACAATTTAGGCACTTCTCACAAACATGGCCTCACCCTTTCAGCCATCCACATGCAATTTAGGTCGATTTATATCACGAGGATCTCTACTTGCCGCCTGGTTGAGAAAATCTGGCACAGTGAACGTGCTTTTACTTCATGATGATAGAAGCTATGCAGAAAATGTGGTGTTGGATCAAATTTCTAATCTGCAAACGCTACCTTTGTAACTGTTTGTTTTTGCCTGCAAATTTTTGTTCATCACCTTCAACCTGTGATATATGAAATTTAATAGAAAAGAGGCATATACAACGGTGTCCACCAGACAATGTCCCAGCTCTGTACGCTGCACATAGTTCTCGAATCCCATCTGCATATTATACACTTGGTTGACTTTGTTCCCCACAAGCAACCGATTGTATTGCAGATTCGATCCTTCAGACTCTCAATTTTACATGTTTAATCTGTGACTTCAATGGGATGGTTCCATAAAATGCATGCAAATTATGAGAGGTTTTTTTTTTTCATGAGCAGAGACTCAGGGTGTGGCTAACTACATCCTCAATTTTTATTCAATCGAGCAACATGCTCAGGAATGTCTGTGGAGATTATTGTTACCAATTCACCTCTTGATCATTTGCCAAATTAACAGTTCAACATCACCTGATGGCAGAATGTCATGGGCATGGGACTTTTGCTTTATGTTACAGTAATAAAGAATTTGGTAAACAACTATTTGATGGAACTTATGGGATATATCGCAAATTTTTTATCGGGTTCAGACTTCTGATTTTATGCTTTTCTAAGTTAATCCAACCGATTGTACTATTGCCGACTCTTTATATCGTGTAGAGAAAGTGGAACCAAACAAGCCCATTTATAAATTTACGAGACCAGATTTTCTGTCCAGTTTTACTCTGTCTTATTCTGTCTCATGAAATTTCAGTCATTTATTTTGTGGACCCCACGTGGACCTCACATGAGATTCATATAAATAAACGGCTGAGATTTATTGGACACAATAAAACACCATAATATTGGACAGGAAATCTGTACTCTAAATTTATTATTAGGTGGCGCTATCCTATCACTTTATATGTACATAATACTAAACACTTGGATGAGAAAGAGAATTCTTAAAAGATGTAAACATAATTAAATTTTGTGTGTATTTGTTAAGTTGAATTGAAATTCGATTTCGTTGGTTCTATGAGATGATTGCAAATGAACAAGCTAACACAGATTAAGGCTAATATGATCTTAAGTTAATGTAATAATCTTTAACTCGTCCTGCCGTGCATGCCAAGTAATGTAAGTGGGGTGATGGCTTGTCATATTTACAATCATCGCCATGCACTTTCAACCTACTGCATAGGTCTTGTTGTTGACCTTTTGGATATGGCTGTATCCTTCTGCAACGTAGAAAGCCTTGGCTACAGGCACGTATTCTCCATTACCATCTACTCATTGAACTGTACATCAAAAGCCAGGCGATTCTTCCTTTCGATCCTTCAAGAATCGGCAGAGAATTTTTCTTGTCCAAGTTAGTTATGGACGACACTGTCTGTTTTTGTAGAGCAATAGAGCCACTTTCTCATTCTACATTGCCACGTTTGGTTTATGAGGATAATGACATGGGGTGGCAATGAGCCCCCGTGTTCTGGAGAGAACATCAGTGCAGGTTAGGTGTCGCCGGCCATAAGTTTCCATGTCAAAACCCAAAATGCTAGTTGAAATTTTCTGTCACGCATTTACAAAGATAAAATCATTATGCTTTCCACGGGGTGCTAAACATGAAAAGTACAGCTCTGTGAGTTAGATATTATAAATAGGGTTGCATGAACACAGATCATTTGCAGCAGGCAGGTTTGGTGTGTGAGTTGTTAGTTTGGAACGCGATACCGTTCTTTTTGAATACGATACTTCTCTCGAGGGTTTACAGGTTCAGGCGCGAGACAGAGTGAGGCATCACACATGGGGGGGACTTCGGGAAGTATTACTAGCATAGCTATACTGTTGTTCATGTTGATGATGGTGGTAGGAATAGCACAAGGGCGAAAACTTAAGGAAGAGCATGCTGTTGTCCTCAAGGGTGGTGGCCATGGATGCGGTGGAGTAGGAGGTGGTGCTATGGGAGGTGGAGGGTCCGTTGGTGTTGGTGTTGGTGGTGGTGGAGCTGTAGGAGCTGGAGGGGGTGCTGGTGGTGGGGCTGGAGGAGGTACTAATAGAGGTGGAGGTGTTGGTGGAGGAGGCGGAGGAGGACGGGGAGGGGGCGGTGGAGGTGCTGGCGGAGGAGCAGGTGGTGGTGCTGGTGGTGGCTTAGGCGCTGGTGGAGGAGCAGGTGGTAGTGTAGGCACTGGTGGAGGGGCAGGTGGTGGCTTAGGTGCAGGAGGAGGGGCAGGTGCAGGTGCAGGAGGAGGGGCAGGTGGTGGCTTAGGCGCTGGTGGAGGCGCAGGTGGTGGCTTAGGTGCTGGTGGGGGTGCAAGTGTTGGTGTAGGTGCTGGTGGCGGAGCAGGTGGTGGCTTAGGCGCCGGTGGAGGAGGGGCAGGTGGTGGCTTAGGGGTTGGTGGCGGCGCAGGTGGTGGCTTAGGTGCTGGTGGGGGTGCACGTGTTGGTGTAGGTGCTGGTGGCGGAGCAGGTGGTGGCTTAGGCGCCGGTGGAGGGGCAGGTGGTGGCTTAGGTGCTGGTGGAGGGGCAGGCTTAGGTGCTGGTGGGGGAGCAAGTGTTGGCGGAGCAGGTGGTGGCTTAGGAGCAGGTGGTGGCTTAGGTGCTGGTGGAGGAGCAGGCTTAGGTGCCGGTGGTGGAGCACGTGTTGGCGTAGGTGTTGGTGGAGGAGCAGGTGGTGGTGTAGGTGCAGGAGGCAGAACTGGAGGAGGAGTAAGTGGTGGTGTCAGTGGCGGTGGCGGTGGAGGTCTAAGCGGAGTTAGTCGTCCAAACGGAGCATAAAAGAATGGCAGCGACGTAGAACTCAAACCTGTGTATTGTGCGTGCAGAAGGAACATACATTGCTCTCTATATAACACTGTAACTACAAATCAAATAAATTCAACAACGAAGAGTTGATTGAGGTTTCAAATAATTATTACTTACTGTTTGTACGAGTCTCGATTTCTTCGGTTCCAAAATCTCACGATCCAAAGATTATATATTTTGCCGCGGAGAAGAATTTGGCAAAGACAACTCCCATCCTATTGAACTCAAAGTTACATGGAATCCAAAGGCAAAATTTAAAAGAAAAAGCTGTTGGAAACAGATTTTTTTGTCTCAAATACACATGCGCGAAGATAGCTGTTAAATCTCTCGGAGGCTTCAAATACTCCCATGTGATGCTTGCACCTAAACAAGAGTTTAGGATGAGTACCAACGTTAGCACACGCTGTAAGGCTGCTCCACCGACTCCGCCTCCGACTCATCGATGCTGCAACTCCTGCTTCAATAGCACCATTGGTTGATGTTAAAAGTCCACGATTGAAAACAACGGCATCCTCTTCCTCATTTAGATTTAGTGGACGACCTTCGGCTGTTACTGTAACAACAAGATCAATACAACAGAATGAATAACTTTCCCATTTCTCACAGAAAACAAGTTTAATAGTTTTGAGAACTACTGTAAGATCAATAACGTTCTTGCATTGGTATTTTTAATGGCCTGCCCAGCTGACTCATCAAGCACTATATTGATGTGAAACAGATGAAATGAGAAATAGCTAGCGTACCTTAATTAATTTGCATTTTTTGATTTTTAAAAATAATCATCAAAATCGGAGTAAAGTAAAGAACGACGTTCACACCAAAATAAAAAAGGAGTAAAGAAATCAAGCGAGAATAAGACCATTAATCATTCAAAATTATGTCGCGAACTTTGGATTTTCATGTTAATGGCATTCGGAAAGCAAGATTATGATTTTATTTGTGAAAACGTGTTCAATTACGGGTAAGATATTTTATACTAAAGTATTCATCGGTGAATTAGAAGTTTCACTACTGCTCCCTTGACTTCTCAGCCAACTTTTGAAGAACCAAATGTATAGAAGTAACTCTGTTTATAATATCCCGATAATCTTTTCCTCGCAAAAATTAATTATATAGACAAATATTTTCTCATGGGAACAAGGGAGCACAAAACATCGTGTTCCACATATCACTATCATATTACTTGTTAGATTTTTGAAAGGAGCGTGCAACATTATATGTGTTCACACGACCTGAGGTCATCTGAAGACTAAGAACACCATGCTCTATTTTGCGAGCACCGGGTAACAAGACTTGAAAGGATCTATCTAGGAGTTCACCTTTTAGAATTCGAGTGGAGCCCTCTTGGTGACTCTACGATTGTCCTTCAATCGATATCTAACTCAACCGAAGGATTTCCCTAAACTCAAGTCATTCAATTATTAACTCAACCGAAGGATTTCCCTAAACTCAAGTCATTCAATTATTAAAAACCGAAGTTATAGTAGACGTCATCCAGTTCTGCTCCCCTGAGCTTCCCCTCCGCCGCAACACCATCTCTTCTAAAGGTCTGCATGAGGCTCGGCTTTAGGTACCTGCAAATCACATGGAGGTTATCAGCATATACCCCCGGTGCTATTCTCGATACGAGTCGAGCGCGTCACCTGGTAACTAAATTTCTTGCGGTGTTTCTGTTGGGACCTGATCTCGAGACCGACTCCCAACCAGAAACGAACGGAAAATAAAACGAGAAGAACGAAAATCGCAACGAATCGGAAAACAACGAATCGAAACGAACGGATCAGAAAGATCGGATGATCAAATAGCGAAAACAAAACAAAACATAATCGAAACCCGATGAAACTCATCGAAAGCAAAAGCGAAGAACGGCGAAACGAATCGGATTAATCACATATCGAATTGCGAATCGAAAAAGAAAGCGAAATCAAAGCAAACGAAGAAACTGTTCAATCGAAGCGAAACAAATGTCCGACATCCGGTAACGAAAATTCTCGCAAAGCGTCGCGTTGGAACCCTAAGACTAATCCAATTCCGAAATCGGTATAAATTTTTTTTCTTTATCTTTCTTTTCTTTCATCTTTATTCAACCTTATTCAAAACCAACAAAATCCATACAATTTCCTTTTTGGAAATTCATCCTCATGTAAATCTCAATTCATAAAAATCTTCTTATACAAACATACACATCCCAAAATTTTATCTTTTA
>JANITX010000212.1:3186079-3216367 GCA_027564395.1 Erythroxylum ulei | reverse complement strand
TAATCTTTTGTGAACTACAGTGGAAGGAATTAATCTGGGTGAGGGCCCCGCAGACGTAGGCAAGTTGGCCGAACTGCATTACCAAATATCGGTGTTTTATTTTCTAGTGTTTTGCAGTTGAGATTGTTAATTTATTTGTGCCGAATAGTTTATTTTGGATAATCTGCGGATTTATAGATAACTTAGTTATTTCACTTCTACTTACGCTCTTTTAATTGAGTCTGTCGTATAAGACTTGCTTAGAGTAGAGTACCCGATTGACATGATTTGCAGGGTATCTTGCATCAATTGAAAGTTTACTCAGTACGCATCCAAAAGATAGCAGCTACGGGTTCTTTCGTTTCAAAAAGAAAAAATCATGGGTGGAGGAGGAAATTATTAAATCTTGGTTTGATTATATTCTCTAAAAAGTTTCTTAGATCTTAAATTTATTTTTATATCAATAATATAATAGTTGGATCAAATTATTGTGTACTTCTAAGTGACTAATTTATTTAATAATTTGCTTAAGTTATAATATTAGTGGATTAATATATAATCTAAAAAAAATTCAACTCGTAGTAAGAGATTGAAATATATGGAAAATACTCACACAAAGTAAATCTAGTTTCTTAATTATAATACAACATCAATAACGATTCAGTAAAAATTTTACTCATACGCGAGATCTAAAGACGTCAAGTAGTATACAACATTACTCCTAATTAATAGAGAGATTATTTTCAAAATTTCTACATAATAACATGGGTCTCAAATTGGGATTAATCATGACTCTTAGGACATAACATCTATAGTATGAACAAGGTCGGCCTTAGATAAGGCAAGCAAGACACCTGCCTGAGCATCATAAAAAAATAAAAGAGACAAAATAAGAATCATTTTTTTTACTTTGCTTAATGCCGCTGAGGGCCTATAAAACGAGTTCATATCTTCTGTCCAGTTTTATGCGGGTTCCATGTTTATTTATGCGGGATCTACGTTCCTACGTTTTATAGGAAACAAGATCTTCTTTCTAGTTTTATGGTGTTTTATTCTGTCATATGAATCTCAGCCATTCATTTATACGGGCGGAATCCGTATAAATGAATGGCTGAGATTCATAGGACAGACGCAGAACTCGCATAAATGAATGGCTGAGATTCATAGGACAGAATAAAACATCATAAAATTAAAAAGAGGATCTTGTTTCCTATAAAACGTAGGGAGGGCTTTGGTATGAACTTCAATATCCATCATCTTTGTCTCGTGTTATGCCACAAACATAATTTTATAAGGTAGTATTTCATATAATCATGCATACACATCATAAGTATCATTTTGCGTATCTTGTTGAAAAGATTATCTTCAGGAAGATATATATGGCAGTTTTGACTCATACCCATTTATTGAACTCTCCGTAATTAAAAAACAGAACATATCTTTAACAAAGACTAACCTATATGCGCGTACTTGCCACTGTCTATTCAGCATACCTCACGAGTAAGACTCGGCAAGTTTTGTGACGAAGAGAATGTAATTTAACTGTGTTTTTGCTTATGTTAGGTTAGATATAACTGGTTTATCTAAACTCGAACCAAACACTTCCCGAAACACAGATTTATGAGAGTAGCAGGTCTCAGTCATATACACTAACTACATATTTTTATTCTCTGATCAATTCACGTTTGCTTATAATATGGTTTCATACTCTACTAGATGCTCTTAGAAGCATATTCTATGGATGTTATGTACAATCTCTCATAATCAGTGCGATCATACTTCCATTGATATTTCATGAATTCACCTCTTTAGTAAGCAATTGACTCCAAGTATTGCAATTTTGGTAATTGTCAGTAATATTAACATTTGTTATATCCTACATAAGTGAATGTTACAAACTTTTACCTTAAAAAAGGTGATGTCTTTATGAGTTTATGAAAAGTTGTAGCTAATTATTTTCAAATTTTATAATTTTTAGGAATAAGACAAGAAATTTTTACTTAGTTTAATTAATTTTTAAATGTTTTTAATCTTAAAAATTATTGAAAAATTCTTTGTAATTTTTAATTTTTTAGAAAAATTTCTTCTCTATTAAACTTCTATTAAAAAAGACAAAATTATACTATATGAATAACCCACATAAATTAATCAATTGCTACTAATATATGACGATATAACTCAATTCTTAAATTAGACTCAAACCAATAAAACATAGCCGGAAACTAATAATTAAAAAATTTACAATAAATTATTTTTTAAATTGGGTTTAAAAATTAGGTTTGATCACATACACGCACGCACACGCACGCACATATATATTTTTTGATTAGTCTACCAAATGTTTAAGTAAAAATTATAGAAATTTCTTAATAATTTTAAAGCTTATAAATTTTTTCTAAAATCAATTAAATTATAGGAAAATCCCATTTTTTACTCTAATTTTTTTGAAAGTCCGAATATATTAATTAGGCCTTATAATATATAGTTAGGTTGTGTGTGGTGTTGAATATTTTACAAGAGTGAGTTCCCTCGTGTGTGCATGATGATATTGCATTCTAACCAACCACATCGCCAATAGGCCACGTTTCGCTCCCCCATTCCCCACTTTTGCCTCTATGTGATTAATGCTAATACCTACTTATGAAAATACAAAATCATTATTTACCCCAAAAAAAATACAAACTCATATAATCATATGCAATCAACATTTTATATTTTATGCCATTATCCAATCTCCATTCAATTGGGGAAAAAATTTATACTATTAACATGCGTGTATTGGTGTACTTATTCAGTTCTAAGTTACTATTTATATCAAGTGCATAGTTTTATAAAATTATAAGGGATTGCAAGTGATATTACTATTGTTAATTATAACTATAACGTATCACATTTAATTCCAATAAAAATCATGGAAGGATGTGACCTCTTTGACCAGTAAGGGAGCTGGTTAGAGGAGAGGTTGGTGCAGCAAACACAGAAATTCGATCACCTTTTCGAGATGTACAAGACCCTTGTTCTTCTTCTTCTTCTTTAACCCCCAAAAGATGTGTCAATGGCGGCCACTTCTTGGTGCCCTTTTGTCCCTGTTGTATCAGATCAGATATGTTAATTATCTGCAGAAAATTTTCTGCAGCAGTGAAGAACAATGAATTAAATCTTGAAACTAACTATGATGTTAATACAGTTAACAGGACCAAAAGTCATATTTACAAGGTTCAATTCCAAAACTCAGATTATATGCGTTCACTACTTTTGGAAACGAATACAATTTTGTTAATAGAAATATGAACCACATCGAAACGAATACAAATGCTTTCTTATGTTCCTCAGCAAGAAAACCAAGAAAAGGCCACAAAAATCAACAGAATGTTCTTAAAGAAATCAGGCTCAGGAGTACAAGCATGTCAATGGTATTTGATTTCTTGCATTTTATCAGAAACTTGACTCCAAATTTGTATCCATGGTCATTTGTAATTACCCTAATCATTTACAATTTCCATATTACTCGTAATTATAAACTTTGATATAAAGTTCAATAGGGTCCAGGTCACAGGACAAAGTCGATCGGTACGGTCATCATTTACTTACCACATAAGCTAAGTTTTTTCTAACCTTAAAAACACTTGTCAAAGGTTCACATCAATGGCCACAAAGGGTCAAGGCAAACAAGGACGAGAATTGGTTATATTCATAGGCTTTTGTCCTTCCTCATTTTCTCCTTCACTTACCTCATTTTCCTTTCTCCACAAGTTTTGCCAGTAAGAGAAACCAAAGTCAGCTGTCGGTAGCTAGCAATAGGTTAAAAGGGAAAGGAACATAAAGCATATGTATATATATAAGACAAACTTCTCTTAAATTTCGATTAAAAATAAGGACGAAACTTATGCAAATATGATATCAAATCGACCCAATTTAATTAAATTCAATTTAAATTAACAATTTAATGTAATTATAATAAATTAGTAATTTGAGTCAGATTTAATTAGTTTGATTTGGATTGAAGAGTTATATCGGATCATCATATAAACAATCTTTAATTAGCATAATTGTGATGTTCATGACGTATGTATTTTATTGTTATTTTTTAACCGAAATCTTTAAAAATTTCAAAACTTTTAAAAATTATTTTTTTTCTCGAAAGATCTATGTCTTTTACTCATTAAAAAAGTAAAGAAAACGTACTAAAAGATCTATGCCCTTTCAGCAAACATACTAAACCACTTGTTCACGAAAGCTAGTTAAAAGATTTCTTCACATGAAAAGATTAATAAAGTGATCATATTACTTCTTCAACTAGGGTTCCTTGTCGGATGGACCATCCATCCTCCTCATGAAGGTCATTAAACTAAAGGATTTAGAAAGCTAAGTGATGTCACTCACAAAGAAAGCATACAATCTCTGTAGATTAGAAAAATAAGATGGTTGTAGTTTCAGCTAAACAACTAATTTGCTTGTTCTGTTAAGTTTCCACCCGATACATCTAAACTCGGACTTTCTGTGCTTCTTCCACGCCACGTATTGAGTTTCTTGTCGTTCCATTTCCATGCAGAAAGAAACCCTAGTTATATGTTAAAATGTTTTCGATCTCTTCGAGAAAGAGATATATTAACACCGATCGTCGATATCAGGTCTTGTCAATATCTGTTGCAATGATCATGCTTTAAAACTTTAATCACTTGGAACTTAAAGTTGATTATAATATAAATATTGTTCAATTTGCCACCATATCCTGTCTAGATTTGATGCTTTAACAATCAAAGTATATCTACGTTAGTAAAAGGAAAATCGAACTAAATGTATTATAGACTTGTTTGATTAAAATAAGCTGAGATTGGTTGAAGACTAGTCAGGTTATTTCTCTAACGAATGACAGTGATAGTCCCTCTAGGTATCTATGTAGTTGAATGAGAACCTAATTAATACCGTCTTTGGAGTAGAAAGAGTTCGATGAAGATAGTTCATACATAACATGAACTTTACATAGTTTCCATTACGTCCATTACACGTGAGCTGTAGTTATGACCATATACATGTATATTGTCAATCACCAACTTTCACCCTTTTCAATTATTCGTAGCCTAACAACCCTAATAGAAAAAGACAAGAACATATTGAAGAATACAAGTGGGCTATGGAAGATCCATGCTAATTTCATCATATCTTTACTATTTCAATGACAATCACATGTGTTTACCAAAGTTCAAGTAGTCTACTAATTACGTAACATCCCAAGTGTTAAGGACATTATTATCGAATATGATTTTATTGCACTCGAAATCGAATTGTTTGGACTTGATCTAATGTAAATTGGGATTCTATTTTATTAATTTAAACTTAAAATTTTTAAAATTAAGTTAAATAATAATTAGTGCAATGCCAAAATATTTGTAATTAATGTTTTTAACTATACATTGTTTACATTAATATAAGAGCGGTCAAGTTTTCTCAACCGTTATGACCAACTTTAAAGATCACATCCTTATTAATTTTAAGTATATATACAATAAATGTTCAAATCAAGTCACTGAGTTGGGCTATATAATTTGTTTTAGGCATCAACTACCATGTCATTTGGTGGCTTAACTTCAATAGGCAATGACATCATAGTTAACAGGTAAGGATAGTGAAAGATAGTGAAACTGATAGTTGATATGCATATATATATGATTGGTCAATTATTATATTTCATGTAGTAAGCAAATGCAGAGACAGAACATCATATCACACACAAATATACACACACACACACAGGCATGAACTTCTTCAACCTAATTTTATTCAAAAGTGTTGAATTAATTAAACTAGGTTTGGTTTTTTTTAAATTCAAAATTATCAAATTAAACTCAATTTGATTATGTTCAAACTCGAATGATAATTAAGCTAGAAAAATTCAACCCAAGACTCCATTAGTAATTTGTCATATATATATATATATATATAATTGTCAAATTAAACTTGATTTGATTTGACAAGTTTGATTTGACAATTTTGAATTTGAACATAATCAAACCGAGTTTAATTCAACATTGTTAATCAAATCAGGCTGGACTATCTTGTATCATTTTTCTAACGTTATAATTATGATTTAAAATTAAAATAATCCAGAAATCTTTATTTTTAATAGATTTATTCGAACATGTTTAGACTAAGTTGAAGTCAAGATTAGGGTAAGAACATTCGAACTCAACCTTAGAAAGAGGTTTCAAAATTTTAATTATACCTGAAGATCGAATGGGTTGAAAATTCGAGTGTTTTTCTCTAGACCCACCAAAGGCTATGGCCTATGAGAGGTGTGTAGTGGAGGGTGAAGAATCATGTGTTAGCTATAGGGTTACTTCCATGTAGGGCCTCATCCTGAACTGAACCTCTACTACAAGAGATGCTACTTCGTGTTCCCGAGCCTGTGGTGAAGGTAAAAATTGGAGAAAACATTTGTACAATTTTGTATCTAGTTAAACCCTAAGGTCATAAATGTAATTGTAATATTACACTCAAAATTATTATTGCAAATTGTCGTAATTATATCCGCATTATCTATAACTATCTTCCGTGCCTTCTTAGTCTAATTTGTAATCTACAAATTAACAACATTGATAATTCCATGTTTGGTTATATAATTAACAGTCTGAATTTTAATTAAGCTCCAATTGGTTAAATTTTACTCCAAATTTGAATTTGAGAGAGTATTTGATATTCAACTCAAATAGCTCAAATAAGTCGACCCGAACTCAAAATAATGTTATTTTCGAATTTTTTTTAAAATGATATTGTTTTAAAAGTTCAAATAAATTTTTATGTTATCAAATTCTGAACTAAACTTGAGTCATACCTCCAACCGATTTGGCCCTACTTGTTGCCATCACTGGGCTACAGTTAATTTTGTGATGGTTTCATCGTAAGAATCTTGGCCTTATCAAGCTATACCATTAGATTTTGTCATAGATCGAATATAAACTATAATCCAATATGGTTCAGTCGGATTCTGTCGGGGCTGGACGTTGTTGCTCAGATCCATAATTCTGTGTGACTTCGGCTGAAGAATACCTGCAAAACAAACAAAGGCATGCCGGGGGTTGGTTCCCGGAAAGTCCCTCCGACGCTCAAGTTAGTCTTTTTTTGGGAGGGTATTGGTCGCAGAGAAACGAAGAAACTAGGTTTGTTATCTCGTTCCTGTATCATGGCAGAATAGTACCTTATATATGGAATAGACGCTAGGTTTAGGTCTTTACGTAAATCTTTATATTTGCATGAGAGACTAACGCCTGATGGGCTGTGGACGTGTGGAGATGGGCCTGGGCCTAGCACAGCCGACCCGACCACAATAATTTAAGTTTATTTTCAAGTAAACCATCGGATTTTGATTTTGATCAAACAAACTTTTATCTTATATTCTGAGGAGACTACTAATAGTTGGTTGATTCATTGAAAAGGTTTAGGACTATGGGTGGTAACGAGTCAAGATAAGGGTGAGGTTCAAACGAGGAAAGGCTTACGGTAGATACTTAGGCACCCAGAGACGAAGAAGGGGAGTAAGCGACAAAATATTTCGGGGAGTTGAAAATAAGCCTAGATTCGAAGATTTCCGAATAGGTCAACCTTTCAAACTGCGGCTGAATCCATGGGTAGGCAAGAGACAATTATTATTCTATTTTAATTCTGTTCAATTCTTTTATCTCGACAAAAGGTTCATTTATATTCAATAATCACATTATAGTGGGTATAGTATATAAATATCATTATAGTGGGTTTAGTTTAGTAGTAAATGTGCGATTCGTTCTAATATCCCTAGAGGTTTTCCTTGACTTTGTCCATGTCAACAATAATAAAAAATGCATCGACTTTTTTATTTTTAAAACAGGTCCGAGTCAAATAGCAATAATTTGAAGCATAAATAAATAAATAAAATATTTATTTATCTTATTGATAGTTTGAAGCACGTCCCATTTGTTCTGCTCGAAACAATCCAATTAATTCTTCGGGTGAAAAAACATTTAACATTTCATCTTCTGAAACCAATACTTTTGATATTATTTGACATACAATAATTTCTCTGTATCTATTATGGATCTGTACCCCCTAGGATCGATAAACCTTTTGGATCTTATTAACCAAAGAGATGCGACTTTGTACTATAGTTAGTTCAACACCAATCACGAAATCCCAAGAAATTCCAAGAATTCTGTTTAGATACTCATTCTAACCCTCAACTCTCTTTTCTAGGTTTATCGATATCGGATCAATGGAATGCACTTCTAACACTTGTTCCACTTTTGGAAGACTTTGCGTTATGTCTCAGAACCTAAAAATTTTAAAAAAATCTTAAAATTGAAATTCAATTTGATCTTAGTTTATTGACTTCGACCTGGTCGGATTCAACTAAATTCTCATCCCTGTTTAGGACATAGAGGTGCTATCCAAGTTTCTTAAACATAGTTTACGATTGATGACAAGTCTATGTTATACTTTACCAGATCAAATTGATGGTTGAGGTAATTAAACTTCAGTGAGCATTAGTACTACATTTCCTGAATATATAACAACCATCTTCCTCCTGTTACATACATCAGAAAAAGTAAATATCTAGTGACAAACTACAATTTGATCCGATGTGACATTCCGAACAAGTAACTAGTTAAGAAACCGAATTTAGATATCTTTAAAACAAGAAGTGAATTTCAGAAACATACCTTGAGGATCAGGAGTTGTGACATTTAAGCTTATCAAGGATGTACTTTGATATTCCCAAGCCATCAATGAACAGAAGAGCCCTAAAGACAGAAGTTTTCACACCACATTTCCAACACCAACTCATTTTGCAGAAGAGATCAGTAAGAAAGATTTGTTGACAGGGCTTGACAGGTTTCATTATGAAAAAGCAAGAATCAAATGGAAAGGTTGAAAAGCAGAAGAGCCACATGCTCATAGTCAAAAGCTCCATGCAGAAAAAGAATCTTTGGACATAATGGGAGTTAGTAGGAAAGGGTTATTAGAAAACAAGATTTGATCTGTGTCTAGAGTAAGCTGACTACTAGCTTGACATGCTTTTCCACGACACAAGCACATGGTTCCTTTATAAAGTGTTTCTCTTTTGCATCACGAGACTGAGTTTATACCTGTAATGGTACTCTTTCCCAAATTTGTCAGGATGATGCATAATCCTTCCATTTGAGCTGTTCTTGCAAACACTGTAATGGTCTCCCATGAAAAAAATCTTCCTGGAGACAAATATTCTAAAGATGGAAAGTTGAAAAATGTAATAAAGGAATCCATGGATTGACTTTTGGAAGGTCATATGTTGCAGAAAGTCTTCCCCTAGGTTATATGTTGTAGAAAAACGATTCAATTGGCAGTGATATAGTATTGGCAGCAAAGTTGAAAAGCTGGAGCCTTCAAAACAATGACTTTAATAACACTACCAAATGCCACAGGGACTTCCAATCATAGAGAGGTTACGTTACGAAAAGGAGAAAAAGAATAATAGAACCACGAACAGCAGAACATTATACAGAAAGGGAAGAAAAATGGCAATAGTTTAAGGAGTTACTACTGCTTTATCATAAAAAGGTACATTTTCCACAGTCAAGGAGAGACATTTGGACGAGTCTCACGCAGATTTTTCAGCTTCTGCAGCAGCAGCAGCTTCTTCCTCTTGCAACTTTTTCAAAGATGGAGGTGGTCTGACAACTATATTTTTCTTCCATTGCCTGTCGAGCTTTCTTGACAACCTCTTATTTATCCCCTCCTCAATTTCTCTTTCCCGCTTAACAGTAAGCATGCGAGCAATCTGTAATTTTTTAGTTTTAACCACAATTAAAGAAGTCGAAAATGGTATATAAAGGATGAATTAGCAAAGTATTTGGTTCATTATGCACATAGCTCAATATCTATCATCAACATTTATAGAACAAACATCAAAGCAGCGCATTCATCTACTTTCACTAGCACTAGTCAAATGTAGTAATTGACTTACTACAAGACATGTTTATATCCAATTCACAAAGATCATTACAAATAAAACTTCTGAATAACAATCGTCATTTTAACCCCTAAGAGGTCCTATTCCTATTCAATCCACTTTTCCCTTTCACTGATGAAGCAACATAAAGTATTCATAGTTCTGTCCCAAAAATGTTAAACATGTAACCCATGAAGCATATGAAGCAACAATTAAATTCCTCAAAGATTAGCATTCAGGTCCTCCCTTCTACTAACACCAACCTTCAAAAGAAATACGTCACAATACCTAATGCTACACCCACAGTGATACACAATATTTCACAAGGTTCCAAGACAACTTGCGATTAACCTTTTGGCCCAGAGTAAACAAACAATCAACATCATCTGAGCTTATACAGACTTTCTTGCTCACGCAATCCCTGCTAAATGGTCTTGAGAACCAGCATCGTTTGAGAGAATATTAGCGAGGCAGCACTCAGGATGATAGTAACCAAGAATGGTTACTAAAAAAACTAAAATTACAACTTCTAGTGCATAACTAGCATCAACAAACATTAAGATTCCTCCTTTCTAGCATTCAGCAACTGGAAAAGTGAAAAATGGACAAAAGCAACAATAGAAGCAAAATAAAAGCCATCGTTCTCGGAACATTAATCTTGATATCACACAACTAGAGCACAGAGCTTCCACTAGAAACTCTAAAACTTGTTCAAAACTAAAACCCTCTTTAGCCTATATTATCATTATGGCATTAGAAGAAGCACCTAATCCCTTCCGCCTCTATTTTCTTTCAACTTTTGGGTAAACTCTCCACCTAATTTTACAGACAGCATATATCTGCTTCACTGTCCAACACATAAACCAGAAAGTTCCCATCTCCAGGTACATAGACCAAGCTTGCAATTCGTTTATGTCACATACCACACACCATGATTAACAACTCCAAGCTAATCAAGCTTCACTAAAAGCACAATGTGATACCAGTAAAGCAAACAAAAATGCTGCACAACAAGTATCTCGCCATATGAGTATAAAAGGCAAAGTCAGAGCTTGAATTTAACATTTTACCAACTGCAACAGATACGAAATCCGTAAACAGCAAAAGGGCTTGAAAAGGGAATCAAGAAGCACAAACCCTTTTGCGCATACGGCGAAACTCGCTGGACTTGAACTCGTTACGTGCCGATTTCTGAAGTCGGAGCATAAACAGCTCGCCTTTAAGATCAACAACCTCTTCGTTGATTTCCTCTGTGGTCTTGGACCTGATTTCCTTCAACTCTTCTTCTCTCTTTGCCATCATTATCACAGACGAAGACGGGGTTTTGGAAGACGAGAATCGCGGTTTCATGGGTTGGCAAGCTGGGAGGTGACATTTGTGGCGGATTTGGATTCCGGAGAAGCTGGAGTTGGGGATTTGCAACGCAGGCTTTGGAGGTAGAGTCAAAGTTGAAAGGTTAAACATGTCTTCGTGCTTTCTATCTCTTCAGCTCTCTGTGTGTAGTGTGTAGCTTCCAATCAATTGCTCAATGACAGTCTCAACGAAGTAGATAAGGAAATTATCCCTGCTGTGTAACTCTGTTCCTCTGGTTTTCTAGTTTCTATGGCTTTCTTTTTTCATTTTGTTCATAGTATTTCATATTTCAGCAATTAAGTAATTTTGAGTTTTTAAGAGAATTTATAATATTTATGAAATATAAATTTGTAATATTTATGAAATATAAATATATAAAATGTTAAACAAAAATGCATATAATCCAATTAATGAGATTGGTTTGCCCTTTTTTTAACCTATAAATTTGATTAAAAATATTTAAAGTTTAATCTAGTTTTGAATAAAATAAAATAAATTTAATTTAATTTTAGTTAAACAAATTATTTTGAATTTAAAGTATTAAAAATTTAGATATAATTAAAAATATGTTACAATAAATTTTATTTATTAATCTAAAATTATACTAAATTATTTCATATTTATAACTATTCATAATTATATTTCATATTTACTCATAGTTATCTATTCATAATTTTTATTTCAAATTTACTCATTTTATGTTTTGATAAGTAATTAAGAATAAAATTTTAATTTAATCTTTTTATTTTATAAAAATAAATACTTAATAATTTAAATATTATTTTCATTAATTTTATTTTATCAATTCATTTAGTAAAATAATAAATATTTTTAAATTAAATAATTTTTCCTTAAATTAATCATATAACATCCTAATTTTTTCTAAGGAAATTTACTTTTAAATTTACCATTTTGCTATATTAATTAATATTTAGTTTCATAATAAATAGAACATTTTTAATTTAAAACAAAGAAAAATTAAATGCTAGTGCTTTAAAAAGATAATTTAATTTAGCTCTATTCAATTCAATTTTTTTTTGGGGTTGCCTACGAGGTGTAGGTCTCAGGCACTTTTAAATTATCCATACTTAAATTATTCCTTACTCGAACCGGATAGGTCTGGTCTTTCGTGGAACAAAAGAAGTTATGAGCGTTTAAGCCAAAATCAATATTTGGACAAAAGGACGAGATTGCACTAATTGATGCACTTGAGTGACTTAATTGGCAATATCAATAAATATATATATCTATCTGTAATCTATTCCAAAACTGTTGTATATTTCTTTGCTTGTGCAAAAGCAGAAGCAAAACCCTCTTCTTCTTCCTCAAAAATTCCCCATTTCACAAACAAATCAAAGGCCTGAACAGAGAGTGAAGCCATTTGATGCAGTTTGTGGGGAGTTGAATAGAGAAGAAGATAAGAGGAAGAAGGAATAAAGAAAGAGATTAGAGGGAGGAGCAGTGAATGCGGTGATGGGTGCGGCTGGCTCCAGACTCGAGAAAGCTCTAGGCGATCAATTCCCTGAAGGAGAGCGCTACTTTGGCCTCGAGAACTTTGGCAATACTTGTTACTGCAACAGCGTCTTGCAGGTTTTTCTTTTCCTCCTCTCTTCTTTCTCTATCTCTATCTATTCTCTGCAATTTCCAAATTCTCAAACTTTTTTTTTCCAACGTCGTTCATTTAGTGTTTTCTCTTCACTTCTACGGTTGATTTTGCGCTTAATCAAACGGGTTAGGTCTGAATTTTCTGTTCTGCTTCTAATTCGGAAGTTTCTTAAGTGGTCTTACTGTGGAATCCGGTTAAATTTCTGACTTCTAAGCTTATGGTGTGTATAGCTTCTGTGCTTATGAATGATCATTTTCGAAAGGATTGGTTGCTCACTGGCTCATCGATGTGCATCTGGGAACTTGTTTTCCAATTACGTTGTTATCTTTTTACCCAGAATTTGTTCTCTATTGACCTTTTAATTCTTTTACTGTGTTAGCGTTTGGTGAGAACAGTTTTTACATGTTATTATTAGTTGTTGCGAATGATAAGAATCGTGTCCTTTGGTTATTTGGAGATTCTCTCCTGCAACATTTTCTGATCCTCTGAATCTTTGTTCACCATGCAGGCACTTTATTTTTGTGTACCATTTCGTGAACAGTTACTAGACTATTATGCAACTAACAAAAATATTGCGGATGTTGAAGAGAACCTCTTGACATGCTTGGCAGATCTATTTTCACAGGTGACAATTCTGAAGGGTTGTCTTTTGATCTTACTTTCATTTTTTTATGATGAATTGTTATGGGGCTCATTCTGGTTATTTCGTCATGGTTGTCAATTGCATTCCATCTATTTCTCTTATTTTCTAACTATCACTGTTGTTGCAGTTTTTGATATTACCGTGTGTTTGCACATATTCATATTTGTTTTCTATGTTCAAATGTGATTGTCTCCTTTTGACATTAGTTGTTAGCTTTGTATTTGAAGTTATAATAGAATGTGTCATTCACAATAATTAAATATGGTCATTTTTTGCAAAAGGGGAAAGAGGCTGAGTGCATTCTCATTTTTTACATCTTTTCAGTTCCAAAAATTTCTCAACACCTCTTATTTTTTCTTAAATGCAATTGAACTAATTGTTTCATTTGATGTGCTTTATTGAGGTGCATGATATTACTAACATTTTCTCCAGCAACTCTCTTTTTGATCGAATGGAATGTGGTTATCCCCGGATATATTGTTTCATTCTCTCTTTTTTATTGTTTGACATAGCTTAATGACAGTAACAACTTTTATTGATCTTATCTACCGTTCATGAAAAAGTTTCTTTTATTAGGTCATTCCACCTGATTCACAAAATTGTTTAGAATGGTTTTGATCAAAAAAATAAATTAAGCTGTCTGGATTGTTTGATCTTTTCTATTTTCTGATTCATTACCATTGGCAGTTCAAGGCAATAACTTTAATATCATGCTATTACACTTAGCCAATGATTGAATAAAGAAGTTGATAGCAATAGCTTTAATATCATGCAATTACACTTGGTCAACTATTGGATAAAGAAGTTCACATGTCGTGCAACATAATTCGTTGTTGTTACAGAAAGGAGAAGTAAGTAAATGTTATCTTTTGAAAAATATATTTAGCATTTTTTTCATTACTCAAGCTATGGTGCTGTAATAACTTTTGGTTTTTTAATTTTATAGATAAGTTTGCAGAAAAAGAAAACAGGTGTCATTGCACCAAAGCGTTTTGTACAGAGATTGAAGAAACAAAATGAAATTTTCCGTAGTTATATGCACCAGGTATTTGCTTATGCTTTAATTGATTAAATGATGCCTGAGATTGATTTTGGCAGTTGAATGCATACTTTTATCACTACCTCAGTAAAACCTTCTTGAGCAACAAATGTCCATATATGTCATGTAGGATGCTCATGAGTTTTTGAACTTCTTGCTGAATGAACTTGTTGACACATTGGAGAAAGAAGCAAAAACTGAGAAAAGTGACCCAGAAGCTTCATTGCCACCCAAAAAGGCTGTAAATGGGCTGAAAAATGCACAGGCAAATGGTGCCACAAAAGAGCCTTTAGTTACCTGGGTACACAAAAATTTTCAGGTGAATGCTTTAAAATGCATATATGCTAGTTCAGTATTTTTTCTGCTTCTATTAAATTGATGGGTTGTATACTGAATTCATAAGCATTAGCAGCGTATGAATTCCTTGCATATCTGTTGTTGGATGTTCTCTTATTTCTCCCATGCTTATACGTTGTTTTAATCTGATTGATCTCATACTTGTTTGAATCAGGGAATACTTACCAATGAGACAAGGTGTTTGCAGTGTGAAACTGTGACAGCAAGAGATGAAACTTTTTTTGACTTAAGTCTTGATATTGAACAGAACAGCTCAATAACAAGCTGTTTAAAAAATTTTAGTTCCACAGAGACTTTGAATGCAGAAGATAAATTTTTCTGTGACAAGTGCTGCAGGTGTGTAGTTTTTGCACGCACTCTTGTTATAACTGGTAGTTCTGGGGGTTCTGCTGTGTGCTCTTTGATCAAAGCACACTGTTCTGGTTGGAACCTAAGCAGCTAATCAATGTTTTGTTTCCATGAATAGAGCAATCAACTCTTAGCTGGCATCATACTTATTTTGCTATTCACGATAGTTCCCATTTTGTAATAGTGTTTGAATTATTTTACTGTTTCATTATTTCTACTAATTACAGCAACATTTTACTGTCAATGTGTTGGATGGTTATTGATGATCTTTTAGGTATTAAGCTTTTGGTCCTTTTCTACATTCAGTTTGCAAGAAGCCCAGAAAAGGATGAAGATAAAGAAACCTCCTCACATCTTGGTAATCCATCTAAAGAGGTTCAAATACATTGAGCAGCTAGGCCGGTATAAGAAGCTGTCTTACAGAGTTGTCTTCCCACTAGAGCTGAAACTGAGCAACACCCTGGAAGATGCCGATATTGAGTACTCACTATTTGCAGTAGTTGTCCATGTTGGTAGTGGGCCAAATCATGGGCACTATGTGAGCCTTGTGAAAAGCCATAATCACTGGTTATTTTTCGATGATGAAAATGTTGAAATGATTGATGAGTCTGTCATTCAGACTTTTTTTGGGTCAGCACAGGAGTTTGCTAGTAACACAGACCACGGTTATATATTGTTCTATGAGAGCCTTGGTGCCAGCAACAAGAGCTGAGAGGGGGAAGCTTTGGTTTTCACAAGTAGGTGTTTTGAGCATTTAGAGCGGACACAGCGTTCGTTGTCTTCTGTGATTGTTTCTTCTTTCCCCTTGTCCTTTAACCAGTGGAAAGAGCTGTCCGATCTTTCATGTTTCAGATGGCAATCTCCAGGTTGCGAAAAATGTATACTTGGCTGTTTCCATGTACAGTAGATGGCACGAGCACATTGCCACCCTTTTGCTTCTTTTCAGAATAAAAGGTAGAAATAGCTACTTAAATGGTTTGAGAACTTCACTGAGTAGTCTTGTACTCTACTTTGTGTAGAATGGTCAAATTGATCTTGCAAATGCAACATGGCTGGAATTACTTGGTTTTATCATCACATTAGTAAATTAAGTGGTACATGTTTGTAGTAGACCAAACTAATAGCGAAATTTGTTTGTGACTGTTAATTCAATACAATGCACTGTTATTACTTGTATTCTTGGTAGTTTCAGTCCAAATAACTCTCTGCAGATAGTCTACTTAGATAGCTACCTATAACTTCTACTGTGGTAGGAATATGAAATTATAATTCCAGGGAGTACTGAAAAGTCATCGCACAGTAGTTTGGCAAGCAGCTCAAGGTGTAGGAGAGAATATTAGGGTTCCCATGTTGGCTTGAGATGTGTTTGATTAGAGGTAGAGGGTGAGAACCAGATATAAGGAAGAACTATCCAGGCCTGGACTTGAATTTTGTACCCAGGTTTTTATCAGAAGTGGGCGATAGTTGTATGGGACTAGTTTATTGGTGTTTGCTACAGGTTACTCTTTAAGATTCAATCTGGTAAGCTTCCAGATTTCAATTCAGGAGATTACAAAATGAATAGTAGCAGGAACTTGAGCTTTCAGGATTGATCTACTTTTCTAGTTTTCAAGCACAGAGGATGGAATATCCTGACAGGTTCCGGAGAAACCACATTCTCATGGTGGAAACGGAAAGGTACGTTTCTCACTTTCTGTCAAGACATTCCTCCGCCAAGACGCATATATGCGAATTCCCCTTCATATCTTCAATTCATTTCAAGTCTATGCTTTGCTATTCTCCAACGAATTGTCACATTATTCCACTCATACACTTGCATATATCAAACTAATCAAAGTCATGCAAGTTGAAGGAGTTGATTGGAGTTGCCATTTTAGCTCGGATTCGACCCGACGTCCACAGAAAAAGTTTGAAAAGCCCAAAAGTACGGGCTTTAGGCTTTTGATCCGGTCTGAAGATTGGTTAGGTTAAAATTTGACTTTAGGTTGAATTTAAAATTTAAAATTATTTTTGTTATTACACATAAATTGATTTGTATGTTTTTATATAACTTTGTTTTTAATATTTTTATATTATTAAAAATAGATTTCCTTAAAAGAATATATACTTAAATAAGTGTTTTTAATGGACATAATATGAATAAAAAGAAGTGTTTGTTTTATAATATATATATATATATGATTTAAAAAGATAAATATTATTTTTTATTGAAAATTAAAAAAAAAACAATTATATGAAACACCACGTGTGTATTTGGCTTTTCGCAACGCTTGCAAATTCCAAACGAATCAGTTTCGATACCTGACGTTGACGTACTCGATCAGACCAAAGACCGACCACAAGACGCCGAAAACGTCCGCAACGCAAAGTGTAAACAGCTAAATCCAGCCCAATGAAAGCTACGTGAATCCCGGTTGCAGGCGGCGTATTACTAACAAACTACGTCGCTTCCTCCGCCGCATTTCCCATATTCCGATCTCTGTCACTTTCCTATCTCCAACAACAACAACATCAACTTGGACATCATCGAGATACTATTCTATATCTCTTCCTCTTCAAGCCTCTCGCTTTCGTCATAACTTGACAAAGAAACAAACTTAACCTTCCCAGTTTATAGATTTTAGTCTTTCTCTTTTTGTGTCACGAACTTGGTTTCTCTTCAATTACATCATCTCATTGTTTCTCCAATTCAATGTTCGGGCTGTTCGACTCCAAATCTGATACCTCCAATCAACCGCTCTTCATCGGGGGTCTTTTTCTCGACTGCTACCAACCCACTTGTCCTTCTGTTGTCTCTTTGATTTCTTCAAAGAATAGTTGTTCTGTTTTGAGGTTTGATGGCCGTCGACGGCGGCGAAGATGTGTCGGACATAACGTTGGGGTGTTTTTGTCAGTCAGTCTGTCGGGTCAACAAGGGTATGTTGGTGAATCGCGAGATAGGTTGGACCAAAACGGCGATGAGAAAAATCTAGAGGAGGAAAATGCGGCGGTTCTCACAGTGGCGGGTGTGGAGAAAGTAGCAAAGAAAGTTGAAGTGCGGGGATCAGCTGCTTTGAACACCACCATGCATCTTTGGGCTGGTGTGGTAGCTGCAATGGTCTCAAGGTTTTTGTTTTATGAATTCCCATCACAAATATTCGATCAAGATGCTCACTTTTGTAACTTTTGCGAACTGTTTGTGTTGGTCATAGGACTTTCATAGCGCCTCTGGAAAGGATGAAGCTGGAGTACATTGTGAGAGGTGAGCAGAAGAGTCTTTTTGAGCTGATCACGAGAATAGCAACCACTGAAGGAGTGAGAGGTTTCTGGAAAGGGAATGTTGTCAATATTCTTCGAACTGCTCCATTCAAATCGATCAATTTCTATGCTTATGATACTTACAGGAGTCGGTTGTTGAAGTGGTCTGGGAATGAGGAAACCACGAACTTTGAGAGGTTTGTTGCTGGTGCTGCTGCTGGAATCACTGCGACCTTGCTTTGCTTGCCAATGGACACGGTAAACTGCAACTTTAGACTTTGACCTGGTCATAGTCATTATGTGTTTCCATTGACTTGATTTCTTGCTAGAGATTGCTGATAGTCTTGTCTTGTGGAGTGAACATGTATCTTTTTCCAAATTTTTTAATCTACGAATCTGTGCCTAAGATTGATATGAAGTTCATTAGAAAGGATGGGAACATCATGGACTGTGGTATTTGGAGAGCTTCTTCTCTTTAACTTGGTGCAATTAGAAATGCACATGATGCACCACTTAACAGATACTGCTCATCTTCTGATATAAAAGCACGCTCTTCCTCAGACAGAGTTCATCTTTTCTTTTCTCCAGGTTTTGTTGATGACACTTTCACGCTAATTCTATTTTGTTAGTGCACTTGAAGAAATTTCAGTGTAGTCAACTTTCTGAAACTAATTTTGAAGAATTTCTGTGCTAAGGTTGTGTTTACTAGTGATTGATACTTGGTAGATGTAACATGTGATGTCTTTTCTTCACCTTAGATTTCATTTCAGAAAATGAGATTCATTTGTCTTAGTTTTGTATAGTATCAATCCAACAAAAATCCAAGATTTCCAGGGAAGGAAGCCTGCCAAAATCCTAGTTATCCTGCTATGTCAGTTGCTTTTGGAAGTGGCTGCCATAATTTGTTTCCATGTGACATATACGTTCATTTTAAGCGTGTTGATAACTGAAATCTCATCAATTAATTGTTACTGGTTATGAGCTAAGAATTCAACCTCTCTCTCTATATGTGTCAAATGGATCCATTGACCCTCATGATTGACTCACTGAATATATAAAAGAATCTTAGCTTAGGACCTTCAGTTTCCAACCTGCATCAGCTTTATTTCTGCCAATTGATGGTGGTTGGTCTATTATGAAGGATGCATTGTCATGTTGTTGACTGTATGAGAACAATTTTTCATAAAGCTGTATTAATTTATGGGATACTTCAACGTGATTACTTATTCCATTAAGCATTGTATGATTTGTCAAACTTCATGTTTTGTAGGTAAGAACAAAAATAGTGGCTCCTGGTGGGGAAGCATTAGGTGGTGTGATCGGTACTTTCCGTTACATGATCCAGAATGAAGGCTTTTTTTCTCTTTATAAGGGTTTGCTTCCCTCAATAGTGAGCATGGCACCTTCAGGTGCTGTTTACTATGGTGTCTATGATATGTTAAAATCAGCTTACCTTCATTCACCAGAAGGAAGGAAGAGAATTCAAAATCTGAAAGAAGAGGGTGAGAAACTAAATGCACTGGAGCAACTGGAGTTGGGTCCCATGAGAACATTGCTTTATGGGGCAATTGCTGGCTGTTGCTCTGAAGCTGCCACTTATCCATTTGAGGTTGTTAGGAGACATCTTCAAATGCAAGTTGGGGCAACAAAGATGAGTGCATTGGCGACTTGTGCCAAGATAGTTGAACAAGGAGGTGTTCCTGCTCTATATGCAGGATTAGTACCTAGCTTATTGCAGGTATGATACATATACTCTTTTCAGAGACTTTTCCTTTTGATACCTTCAGAGATTCTGTTTGAAAGATTGGAAGTAATCAGATGTTCTGGTGGGTGTTTGTCGATAGCATTGACAGTATTTTCTGCTAAGTGGTTGACAATTTTTCTGCTGCTGTGTTCAATAACCTAAGTTTTCTAAGTTTCTTGGATGTTCCAACAAGTGGGTATCAGTTTTCTAAGTTTCTTGGATGTTCCAACAAGTGGATTTTATGATCCTGCAGGTTTTACCATCAGCTGCTATAAGCTACTTCGTATACGAGTTCATGAAGATCGTGCTCAAAGTCGAATCGAGTTAAACACATTCAATCTGCATAAAGGAACCACTGGATTATTACTGTTGTTTTAGGAGGAGAAGTTAATAATTCTGCCGTTGGTGCTATCTGTGTTCTACTGCACCTGTGTTCATGATTTTTTTTAAGCAAGAAGTGAAAGTAAAAGATAAGCTATACTATATAGATGAGACGAGGCATTCGGGTCTGTTTGCTCGTATGCGTTTGTGAATCATATGTGATCATTTTTCTATGAAATTAACGTTGCTTTCTGATCATGAGGATCTCTTTTGGTATAAAAAAATCCCTCTCCTGAGACTTTTTGAGAGTTTTTTTCCAGACGGACGTTGAGAAACCTGACTGTGGAGGCTTAAAGTTATGACTTTTGGGCCATGAACTTCTACTTAATACTGTAACATAAATCCTAAACTTAACTCCTGATAGATTGCATATCCGAACCAAAGAACCTGTGTGCTTTAAAATCTCCGTTAAAAGAGAGAACAGAAAAGATCCAATCAAGTCACGAGAAGAACAGGCACTTGAACATACATGGCCCGTGACTTGAGTCTGATATTTCATAACGACAACTCTAGACCTTGTCCTCCTCTGCTTTTGATCTGTTCTGTTCTGTTTCTTTTTTTTGGTTCAATGTTTCATGAAGTCTTGGGAAAGAATCATCAATGTGGGACCAAGTTCCTGACAAATACTACTTACATGTCAAGTCATCTTCATTGCCAACATGCAAGATTCTGACCCTCCTGTGTTTCCCTTCTTGACCCTTTCTATAAAAAAAGTTCACATCTTTATTGATCACTAAATTTTATTTTATAAATTTTATTTTATATACATCCTCTGTTTTCCATAATTTTTCTTTAATTTTTTGAATGCATATAATATAATTACAAGCATTTTCATGAAAAGGTGTAGGCTTTATTAAATGTTATTTTCAATATCAAGAAAAAGGTTTCTGGTACTGTTGTATTGAGCAAATCTAGAGCATTGAAAGATTTAAGTGGAGGTCAGGAGGGGTCCTTGTCTGAGGATGGGATGCCCTCATATTTATCTATTTAAATAAATCTACGTAAATTATATATTCTAAAATGATATAAAGGAATAATTTGTATTTAATTCATATTTTATAAAATTTCAGTGTATTTTCAAAATTAATAATTAATGTAGTTTATATAAATTATAAAAATTAATTATTTTATTTTTATTAGATGATATATGTATATATAATTAAATATGGGCAATGAGGTCAAAAAATGAAGAAAAGAAATAATAGGAAGTGAGAAGGAAGCTTTTGTCGTCTAAGGACGATGTCGCAATCAGGAGCGTCTCTGTCTCAGCTCAGCACAGGTAAACAACTCTACCGTCGTCCATATTCCATGTAACGTTCGTATCCAACCCTCACACCCACTGTTTAACTCTTTCTGGGTCGCACTTATTTTCTCTCTTGAGTGGCTATGTGTAAAGAATTTTTTATTATCTGCAAGTTTTAGTAACTGGGTGGTCGCCATTTTTGTTGTACAACTTAAAGCTTAGCTTCCAGTTTCATCTCTGTAATGGCTGCCGCTAGCCCCTGCGATGAGGTTAGATATCTTTGGGTTTTCTTAGACAACTTTCTAAGCTTCTCCACCTTATTTTTCATGGAAAGTTTGCAAATTTTAGCTACACTGGTAGCAAATATTTTCATTTTGAAGTCCAGCTTACCCGATATCCAACTTCTGATCGTCTGAATTTTGGTTCCTGGTCAGCATTTATAACCCAAGTTCCAATCTTTTTTAAGATTTCCTTCTCCATTTTCTCTGCAAGCAAAGACACTTTTGTGTTTTATCTCGTGGAATTGAAAGCTTTGCTCGTATCCAATGTAGTGAGGATGGAGATTGAAATTTCTTGTTTATTCTTGGATTTTTTGGATTGTTTTCAGTTGCTGAAGCAGCCGAGTTTTGGTGAGGGAAGAGGGCATTGCTCTTTAGGTAAAATTATAATCATTTCAGTTATGTAGTTAAATTTCCATGTTAGTGTCAATGGTGGTGTGGTTAATAGGATGTTCTTCTGTTGAAATATCAGAGGTTGTGCCTTTACTTCTTGAGAAGACTCCCCTTTCAGTGGAAGAAAGTTGCCCCTTTCTCAGTCATATTGTAAGTTTATTTTGCTGCTCTGATCCATTTCTTCAAGTTTGAGTTTGGCCTTAGGCTCTGTTCCATTTGTAAATGTTTGATAAATATCTTATGCATACCTTGCCCTGTATTTTATATTCTATGCATTCTGGATTCCTATACAGTAATTGTTTAATTTTCTTAGTCTTTAGATAAGATTTTTCATTTGTGTGCTTTTGAACTTTTCATCATTGATACAGGATCAAGATGTCTACACTATTTCGTTATTAGCAGGTGGAGGGAACAATGGTGGACAATGTGCATCGCAGCCAGCCGTCTTAGGCTTTGTTGAACTTCCTCTTCCACCAAAAACCCAGATTTGCATAGATCCTTGGTCGAATTGCCAGAACTTCGTTAATTTGCAAATGGAAAATGCAGAGGCATATTCGCCATGCATTGTTGATATAGAATTAGACTTAGAAAGCAGTGGAATGACAAAATTAGATGATGAAATAGCTGGAAGTATCAAGAGTGGGGGTCTACTAACGGTAAGAGCCTCTGGTATTTTACAATAATGAACGATTACAACATATTACTGTGTATTAAAGACTGGATTTAAGTTGCAAACGAACATCAGTGCAGCCTGAAAGTGTTTAAATGTGTTACCGAGTCATCACTAGCTTGGCCTTAATGACATAATCTTCATATTTATCTGTTTGCTATGCTTCAATTTGTTCGTTACACTGCAGGGGATGCTGATCAGACAGGCAAGCCAAAAAATATTCTACAGTTTTATGCAGCTTTTTACAAGTCAGAGCTCCACGTTGATGAAGTTGATTTCGAGAGGTATGAGGGCTTATCCTGTTGCCTTATTGAGGCATGGTAATTTATCCGGCCATTTATATGTTGAGATAGGGGGAATTTTGCTGGTGTTTACCATGTAAAGCATTACTTCACGGTTATTGCATCTTGTTTCACTATCTGCTCACAGACTTTGAAAACTCGTGCATATGCTGGTAATATGCTCTGTTCCTTTTACCGAAGGCAATAATGTTTAGTTCACAACATTGTAGTGTTTCCTATGATTTCAATTAAATTTCCTGTTTCAAGCTTACTGTTAAATTCCCACAAAATATGCTTGCAATTCTGTTTTGAGATTTTGATTGTTTCCATTTGACAGATAAGTCATTTACAGAGAGAATTCAGGATACACCTAATAATAGACTCAGAAGATATAAGCGAACAGCATCATTTGATTCAAGAAAAATTGTTCTACTATTCTCAATTCTGTAAGTTTTGGATTCACTAGCAAAATGCAAAACTGAAACTTTTCTTTTTCTTGTTGATGTTTTTCAGTTCCACAGCATTGCTTTATTTTCATGAAGGCTTTGTATGCGTAGCATCTCTTGCTGTTAACATGCATTTGCTGTTATGACTTATGATGACTAACCTGATAGTGCAGTAGGATCAGTGATGGAGTGGCCAACTATTTTGCATTTTGAGAGGCCAAAAATACCCACAAAATAAGCTTCATGCACATTTTAGGGTGGATTTCTTTAACTGTGAAATCACTTGAAGATTACACATGAAAGTTGGATCAGTCAAAATCCGTAGATTGAATACTAAGGCAATCTTTCACATATCGACAGGAATTTTGAGCTATAACAAATGTTTTACTGAAGAGCATGTGATGATAATCGGATTAACCCTTAACGATTTTGCTTCACTTAATTCTTACCACAAATAAGAAGTCGGAAGTTCATCAGAGCACTTTGAGATACAAGGACAATGATACTAACCCATTCATCAGTTCATGGTGCTTAGGAGCAGAACTAAAAAGCAATTATACATTATAGAACATGTGTTTCTTTTCTACCATTTGCCAGGCCTTCTTTATAACCACCTCTGCTGTGTTTCTTAATTTGATGCAGCTCAAGCCTGGGGACGTTGATATTGATATATCTGACATTAAGAGTGAGGCAGTCGGTCGAGGTATTTGTTAATGTCTAACGGTTTTCTCTTAGTAGTTTTCAGTTTCATGCTTCAAGTTGTTTATCTGAAGTTCTCTCCATGAAACTTGCTGCTGATGATCCTTTTTATGCTCTTAATTTGTAAGGACAAGTGTAAGCATGTGCTCCGTACATAAGTAATAACTATGCTCCAGTTCTGTTTAAGCTATAACTAGCAATCAAGAGGGCGCCAACAATTTCAAGTGTGGTCGAGTTTCTCATCTTATATTAGAAGCGTAAAACGATTTGCCAAATGGCACCATGATCCAAACTTTATGAGTTTTCAGAAAATAAGAGATCAATATCTCTGTTGCATTGTTAAATTATGCAAGAGCTACTGGAATGGTGGTTTCTACACATACCAAGCCAGCTATGAATGTCATGAATTCACCTGCAATATTTGCCCAACTTTGGTCTGGTATATCAACGAATTCTTTCACTACAAAGCAATGATGTTGAAAAATCAGTTGATAATGTATAAATAGTGGTTATAGAAAAGAAAAAAATTGGATAGTAATGAACAGGAAAAGCAATTGGAGAGTAATGAACAAGAACAGCCTGAACAGCCTAATTGTCAAATTGTCAAATTTTACGGTAAATAAAGAAGACGACCTTATGCCCCCCTAAGGACTTGAAACCTGTTAGACATATTGAACGAATCTGCAGAGTAGTTCATGTCAAAGTCATCATCAGCTGTGTGATAATGTTTATATGGTGTGAAAGGGTACCGAATGTTTTCTCTATCTGCTCTAAAATAAGCTCCTCTAACATGCACAGCCCCCTCCTTGTTGATTCGTCTGGGATGAACTGACTGTAGCCTTCAGGTTGACATCCACCATGTCTTCTTGTTTTGTTGAAGAAAGTGTTTCCATCCCTGGCAAAGCAGCAGCAATCTTGCGAAATAGAGGCTGAAGTTTCCATTAAAATAAAAGACAAACGTGTCAATATCTAAAGCACCGAGACTAGGAGAAAATGGGCAAAGTGAGCAGGGAATCAATCAGCTCAAACTTTGTTAACACTAGGTGAATGGTCTCTCACCTTAATATTAAATCCTGCTTTGGCACTGGTTTCAATGAACATAACTCCAAACTCACGAGCCTTGCTATCCCCTTCCTCTATTGAAACTTGCCTGTTTGATCACGAAGGTTGCATAATGGGAACCAGCGTAAAATAACTATAGGTATGGACATGAGTTGGGCTTAAAAAGCAACAAATAATTGTAAATATGTACGGCTAACGAAATTTACAAAGAAAATCGAGAATAGCACTGGAAGAAGCATGCTCATAGGATTTAAGGATAGATAGCCATTCAGGTCTCATTCATTCAAAACAGTTGATAAATGCAAAGTAGAAGTAAACGTCATGTCTTTTTAAGCAACTATTCAATCTAAATACAGCTACGATTGCCATTTTCCGACAAGGTTCCTTCTGCCGTCTGCCTATGTACAAATTCCATTTTCTCAGTAATGCTTAGAAAACTTATATACATGTAGTAGCAAGTTTTTGTGATTGCTCCTCTGACTTTCAACTCTTACATCAGAGAACTAAGTCCAAAATGTCTTCGCCACGAGCAGCCATCAACAACACCAAAAAAGCCATATGTTATATCCAACTAATATGGACTACAATTTCCAGAAAAACTAATATGGACTACAGACCCAAGAGAAAAGATAAACCAGCAATTACAGTCAGAATATTTCACCTTTTGTCAACTAAATCAGTTTTGTTGCCCACAAGAACTATAATAACGTCACTCCCTCGTTCTGTTCGTACTTCCTCAATCCACTTGGCAGTGTTCAAAAACGATTGCCTATCTGCATAATAATGAGTGGATAATGCATTTAGTATCGTATAATCTCAAATTTATGGAATAATTTCAAACGTTGAGCAAATTGAACGACTGCCTGTGGAAAATAAAAGCACAAAAAGAAGAACCAAGAAACTAAAGAAAATCTGCTTCAGAATGCAAGGGAAACATCTGTAAATGTAGAAGCATTTTGTGGGAATATGCCCAAGTATACACTTGTCCGAATTCATGCAAGAAGAGTGCAATCTCAAATATGTTGCTTTTTACTTCTTTCAATCATTTGTACCTTAACTAGTACTGAAACCATGTCCATCTGCAAAATATCCCATTTTATCATTTCCTATTAGATGAAACAGTTTCAAGTAAAGCAACTCACTTGCTACATCATAGCCAATTACAGCAACAGATGAATCCCGGATATAGCTGGGTATAAGACTTCTAAATCTTTCTTGTCCAGCAGTATCCCTACAGAATTAAATAAACAAGTTCGAAAACATAGATTCACAGGAACAAAATGGATGAACACAACATAATCCTCAGAAATTAGCAAATAAAAGAGTTGTCGATGGAATTAGGCACAAAATATTTAACGATCGTAATCAACTGCAAGCAAAAGAAAACAACATAATTACAGACACCAGCCAACTATATCCTTATTCCAAGAACAGGACTTCATAAACAAAAGAAGAGGAAACTTTTGAAAATAGCATTACCAACGAGAAATTGAGGTCTAAAAGGGAAAAAATGAAGCATAATTGAAGAAGTTCAATTCAAATGCAAAAATTGGAACTGATTTTTCATTGATTCAAAAACCCGCATCCTCGTGCTCTCAGGAGACAATCTTGCGTTCTAGAACCTAAAATCATCTCAGACTAATCTGCTTCATTGTTCCTCCTCTACTTGAATGCTGACTATTGATCTTATTATGAAACTACGAAAAGCACTACGAAAACTCTGTCCAACTCCTTCTTTGTGGGATTAATAGCTTTTGAGAAAGGTATAAGAAGATGACCTATAATATTTCACAAGATTCTTGCATTGTTGATCAACCGATGCTATCAAATTTCAAGCTTTTCAAAAACGTTTCAAACAACTGTAGCAAAAAATCACCATAACAAGATAACAGAAACCACCATACGTATCAAAACCCGAGAAGAGTATGAATAGGCTACCAAAGCTGCAAACGAACAGTGCGATCTTCGAGGTACATAGTTTTGGACAGAAAATCAATTCCAATAGTAGCCTGCAATGCACGACAAACACAGAACACCACTCAAACAACAAAGTCTCGTAACTCAAAGATCCAAGCTACGAAATTAAACATCAGCTTCTTCTCTCAAACAGATCAACAAACAAAATCTAAACGTAAACAACTCCCCTGCTTTCAATAATTCACGTCACCAAACAGATCCAAACAACCAAATCCATATCCAACTACTCAAAAATCTTCCAAACCCCACTTCATCTAAACACCAAAATTCATTTTAAGAAAATATGATCAAGAGGATTGATACCTGATAAGTGGTGTCGAACTTATCGTACATGAATCGAGTGATGATGCTGGTCTTACCCACCGACTGATCGCCGAGGAACACCAGCTTGTACTTGGCCAGAGGAGACACTGTCGCCATTTTTCCTTTTCTTTTTTGAGAATTAGAATGATCGAATTGGAACAAACTAGCAAAAAAAAAGAAAAAAAAAAGATCGTGTCAGTTTTAACTTTTAACGCAATGACAGTTACGTGACAGTTGTGAGGAGGAGCGTGTTAGTTAAAAGTTTATTTTTCCTCTTTTGCCACTCATCTCTTTTAATCTAACGTTTCATATCTTAAAAGAGCAGGCACACAATAATATTATTTTAACTTTAATTTTAATTTTTATGATAAAATTATTTTAAGCAGAATATTGTTTTTTTATTACTCAAAATGGTTACATCCATTCCAATTACAAACATGATTAATATGGCGAATGTTTTAACATCATTTCAGTTTCATAAAATCAAAATTTATGACTTAAATTCATCTTAAAATAAATACTTGTTATTTAATTTTGAAATTTTAATTTTAAAATTAAAAATAAAATCAAAATTTATGACTTAAATTCATCTTAAGATAAATTTTATTTGTTAATATGAGAACATAAATATTCAAGTTTAAATCTAATCACGAGAATGTTGAGGGATACGACTCATAAACAGCTCTGGATTATTCCTTAGACATGTGTGACTCATTCCTCTCGAGTTTTCTCGAACTTTTTGAGATTCTCTTTCTTTCTGTGAGAACTTTGAGCAGTCATTGATGTAATTGCTTCACTTGGAGATATATGACATTAATTTTGGAGTTTAGTCCTTACATCTGTTAAGATAAACTATCGAGCTTTGAATCGATTATTCGCAGGACATTATTTTGTGCCATAACATTTTGTGTCTGCCAGTTGAGGACTTCTTCCATTGGAAAAACAGGTACATAATTACCATGTGGAATGATAGTTGTAGATCTTTAGTAAGGTCTCACAGATACTCAAGTGATTTTGTTGGTTAGAGCTTCTAAGAGGGGAAAATCATCCTAGTATGATCTCATCATTATAAAAGGTACTAGTTTAGGGCTTTCTTTGGGGAGAAAAGGCACTGATCATTTGGATCAGATGCTCTTTTCCAACTGCTTTCGGCAGTTTAGAGAGATTTCTTGGTTAAGGCTCAAGATTTCGAAGACTAATCCAAGGTCTCGAGTCATTATCTTCATCATACTTGGAACATATCTTCGTTTATGGTTTGCATGAAGATTTTGACCTTTGACTAAATTCTTCTCGTCTATAAGGGATGTAAACATCATCATCATTATTAAAATCATCATCTATCCAATAATTACAATCAGAATCGCACATAGATGGATTTGCATCCCAAATGAAATGGCCATTAACGTGGCTAACATATACTTCTTGTCCATGAGTGGATTGGAGGGTTATCAACACCTTCTTCATGAGAAAATGTTGGGTTGATTATCATGATTGGGCCAAAAGAGGGTCTAAATAATTATGGGCGTTCTCTTGGTTTCTTGAAAACGGATTTTACTGTTCCGTCTTTTAAACTTCTCAAAATAGGGGGAATAGTGTATGAATGGATTGCAAATAAGGAGTATGAAACTCCTTTTCATAATTTGTGATCCACTCCACAGGCATCATCTTTGCCAATTGTTGTGATAGCATCTGTCGTGGAATTTATACAATAATGGTCTCATTCTGAGACCTGATTCAAATGGCTTAAAGATAGCACAAGAAGAATGTGTTATACTCTTGAAACAATGACTAAATGAGCCAACCAATTTAGATTGGAAATCCTAAGCATTTTATGTGGGGGAAAAAATGTCAAAAGGAAAAAAGAGATTAGTCATTAATTACAAGCCTCTAAATCACCTTCTACAAGATGACCAGTTTCCTATGCCTAAAATAAATACACAAGTGTGGTTTCTGAAGGACGCCAAAATATTTTCAAAGTTCAATCTAAAAGCTAGTTTTTGGCAATTAGGTATTGAACCAAAAGACAAGCACAAGACAACATTTTGTATTCCATGATAGATATATACTATTAACCATGCAAATGTAATGGTTATTTTCATTGAACAATTATTTAATTGTATTCAATTGGAGATTTGCATAATATGAATATGTGTTAGTACATTCTGTATGTATCTAACTGGACCAAGTTGAGAATGGTTGTTTTATACTGACTATTAAAACATATTCTTGAGGACATTAGAAATAAGATTTATGTTCTTAATCTTGATTTAGTTAGTATGAGCAAATATACA
>JANITX010000212.1:3158373-3176496 GCA_027564395.1 Erythroxylum ulei | reverse complement strand
AATTATATTGTAATTAATTAATTACAATATTTTAATTAATGAATGAATTATATTTTAATTAATTATATTGTAGTTAATTAATTACTAATAATATTTTAATTAATTATATTGTAATTAGTTGCAATATTTTAATTAATTAATAATTATATTTTCATTAGTTATATTTTAATTAATTGTAACAAGCACACTCTTATATAACAATGATACCCATTCTTCTAGATTAAGAGAAGAATGGGATATTACTCAAAAATAGGTAATCAAAATAATGACTATATAATCATAATCTCTTACCAAACTTAATCTTTCATTTCATACCCATTTCTTTTTTTTTATACCCACTAAACAAGCACACACTAATTGTCAAGTGTCGGGCCATCAAGAGGAATCTTTGAAAATCAAATCATGAATCTGACTGATACGAGTACAAATCACAAAACCCTAATGTTGGATTCAGAATATAAATTAACAATCAAAGAGGGTGTGGAATCTTTTTGGTCAGATGAATCAACGGCTGTGATTGAAAAAGCTTACCATATAAGCATAATACACAAACGCAAGCGCACACGCCCATTGCATTTCCGTCCTATTCAGCAGCCTCCAACCGTGTCTTTCTCTTACACACTAAGAGAGAGAGACACAGAGTAGCCAGCCGCCGGTCAACTTTGAGCGGTTTCAGACATGTGTGGGATTCTCGCAGTGTTTGGTTGCATAGACAACTCTCAGGCCAAACGGTCCCGTGTCATTGAATTGTCTCGCAGGTTGCTTCTTTAATCTCTGTTTCATTCCTCCGTTTGTTTTGGTTGTTTATGGAGGTTTGTGTTAATTGTCTGCGATTAAGTGTAGGTTGAGGCATAGAGGGCCTGACTGGAGTGGGTTGCATTGTCATGAAGACTGTTATCTTGCTCATCAACGTTTGGCTATCATGGACCCTGCCTCTGGGGATCAACCTCTCTACAATGAAGAGAAGACTGTTGTTGTCACGGTAACTAACTGTTTAGGATGATTAAGGTTTGTGTTTTGGACTGAAGTCTTGTATTTTGATGTCGGGGTTTTGATTTTCAGGTTAATGGGGAAATATATAACCACAACGAATTGAGGATGAAGCTCAAGTCTCATGAGTTCCGAACCGGAAGTGACTGTGAAGTGATTGCCCATCTTGTAAGTTTTGGATTCCCAATCTTGATCTAACACAGCTTTTATGTAGAAAGTTTTCATCTTTATGATTGTTACACGACTTCCCCACTTGTGTTGTCAGTATGAAGAATATGGAGAAAACTTTGTGGACATGTTGGATGGCATGTTCTCCTTTGTCCTTCTTGATACTCGTGACAAAAGTTTCATTGCAGCCCGTGATGCTATCGGCATTACCCCACTTTACATGGGCTGGGGACTTGATGGTATGATACCATATATTGCACATTTACTTGCAAGTTTCTTTTCTTGATACTCTTAGGATGGATTACAAGAGTTATTTTTTGAATCATGAGTAAAGAACCTGAATCTTTAATGTGTGAGAAGTTTCTATAAGTGGAGCAGTTGCCTTCTTTATAGTCTCTTTGCAAATTTGATAAGTGATATGGGAATGCTGAAATACCTGCTGTAAGAAGTATTCTGCCAAAAGATGCAGAATCTAAGAAGGGAGATCGATGTATTGTAACTTATTGGATATGCTGCAGCTAAATCATGGCATAATATTTGTTACAATTGTTGCTGCCCGTTCTGTCCTCCATGTGCCAAAAGTGGGCTTTGAGTTTATCTTGCAACTATAAACTTTGATGTTGCTTGATGGTTCCGTCTATTAATATAGTTAACAGTATCTATCTTCACTAGTTTCTTAATTTGGTAAACACATGGTTTATGGCATGAAACTATATGAATCTCGTAGTTTTCACGTGTCACTTAATTTCCTTTGATTATAAGAATGGTAATCCTAACCAAATGACACACAATTAACTTTTCAGGATCGATATGGTTTGCTTCAGAAATGAAAGCTTTGAGTGATGATTGTGAACGATTTATCTCCTTCCCTCCTGGTCATCTATATTCAAGCAAACGAGGTAGGCAATTGTTAGTTTGTGAATGTTGGGTTTGAATTTAATTTATAGCAATTGGTTATCAGATCATGTATTTCTCCATTCCTAGTTCTGTTTTAAATGCTATTTGATAGCCGTATTACGTGTCAATAGCAGTCTTTCTTGTTTTGTCCCCGGCTGAGTTTACTTTGTCTCCAATATTTATTTTAGATTCATCCTTGTAAAGACATCACAGATTGGACTCATTAGTTCACTCACAAACTATTATATCTAGTGCTGCTCCAATAAATGTCCATGTTTTTAAACAATTGCTCATTTCTCCATTCTGATTAGAAAAGTTACCGAGTGGACAATCTTAGTTGGGGGTAAGTCTGCAGCAAAAACAGTGATATTTTGGATGACTAGGAAATAACTGGTGTCCTTTCATTCTTCTTCAGCAGCTGTCTCACAAATTTGAATACTTATCTCTTTGTTGCCTCCTGTATTTGTTTTTTCTGCTTGTAGGTGAGCTTAGAAGGTGGTATAACCCGCCATGGTATTCAGAGCAAATACCTTCAACTCCATATGATCCTCTAGTTCTACGGGAAGCTTTTGAAAAGGCATGTCTTTTACTCTACTTATATGGCAGTTGAAGTGATCATCTAGTTTTAAGTCTTTACTGCTTGTATTTCATGTATTTGTAGCTCACTGTGGATTCTAGTTGGAAAGTGTATAGATGCATAGGTGTTATTGAACTCCACTTTGTTCAAATGTGTTCTAGAAACCAAAATTTCAGTACAAGGCTATGGGTAATTGATTGTGTGGGTTATTATTCTATTCAAAAGTTGACCTTTTAATTTCTGTTCTGTTACAAAGTATGGCTTGCTTGTATTAGTTCCTTCTTTTACATTGTGAAGTTTTCAGCAGAACTGCACAGTGGGAGGGACTTTTATAGTCAAGGCATTTCTGTGTTTTTATGTATAGTTCGTGTGGGTGTAAAGTATATTTATCTTTTTGCAGTTTAATTAGTTATAGTGGTCAAGTTATATGCAACTCTACATGTTCTAACTTTGTTCAATTGTTCCTTATGCTACTTCTATCAGGCTGTGATCAAAAGACTTATGACAGATGTACCATTTGGTGTGCTTCTTTCTGGAGGACTGGATTCATCACTTGTTGCAGCTGTGGCTTCTCGCCGCTTGAATGAGTTGGAAGCTGCTCGTCAGTGGGGTTCAAAATTGCATACCTTCTGCATTGGCTTGAAGGTGTTGTCATTATACTTGGTGATATTTAACTGCCTGCATTTCCCATTATTAGCCGGACAGATTTGGGCTAAATATGCTGCGTTAATTTACCAAAGTTGACATGTGAAAGGACTTAGAGACTGTTAGGGACTTCACTTATTTTTGTATTTTCTTTCTATGGAGGGTACTGATGGATATACTTATGTTTTAGCTCTGAAGATATGCATCCCATACCTCATAATTTGTAGCCTTTGCTTCTGTTGATTAACCTTATCATGAGGCCATTTACAAAACATTAGTGCCTGACTTGAGGCTTCCACTCTGTGGTGCAAATAAAATAGGAATTTCTTTCTCCATTGATGAGATAAATGGTTTTTTATGCTTGCTAGTTCTTTTGTTTGTGCCTAGGGTGATTTTGTAAATAGTTTGTTGAGCATGCTAAACTGTGTTGACAAAGGTTGTTCTCTAAGAACTGATGTCATCCAAGAAGGGCCTATAAGTGCCTACTACTAAATGACAGCATTTGTTTCTATGTGCTCTTCCAATAGCCAATCAATATACTAGCTTTAGTTGATATTATTTTTACTGGTATTTCCAACAATAATTCTTAGAACCGACACAGTAATCCAAAAAGTCACAGGATCCTGAATGTCCTTGTGATGCAGTGGTATTTCATTTTCATTTCCTTTATCTTCTGTTTATGAGTGTCTGTCTGAATTCTTTTTTCTGCTCATTCATGGGTTATACTTTTCTACAAATCAGGGTTCGCCAGACCTAAGATTTGCACGAGAGGTAGCAGGTTATCTCCAAACTCGTCACCATGAGTTTCACTTTACCGTTCAGGTAATGGCTAGTTTTAAATGGAAGAGAATGAAAAAGAAAATCGACTTAGTGCATGTGTAAGGCCCAATATCTGAGGCGCATGTCTTCACGCTTACTCATAGGCTAATGTGTTTTATTGCTGTATCAGGAGGGGTTAGATGCCATCGAGGAAGTCATTTACCATATTGAAACTTATGATGTGACCACTATTAGAGCTAGCACCCCTATGTTTCTTATGTCACGAAAAATCAAATCTTTAGGAGTGAAAATGGTTATTTCTGGGGAAGGCTCAGATGAAATTTTTGGAGGTTACTTGTATTTTCACAAGGCACCCAACAAAAAGGAGTTTCATGAAGAGACCTGTCGAAAGGTATAATTTTTGCATTTTATTTGGGTTTGACAATGCCCTGGTGATCCAGGCTATTTTGCTATATCCAATACTCTTATTTGCGCAACTTTGTTTTCTGATAAAACAGATTAAAGCTCTTCATTTGTATGACTGCTTGAGGGCCAATAAATCCACTTCAGCATGGGGTGTTGAGGCTCGTGTCCCCTTTTTGGATAAAGAATTCATCAACATTGCAATGAGCATAGATCCTGAGTGGAAAATGGTATACACTATTCTCCAAGCTTATTATCCACGAGCAAGACAAACCTTTTCAGGGTCACTCTGAATTTGTCCTTTTCCAACATAAAAGGCTATCTATCTGTCAATCCATGCCTTAGAACTAATCTTATCGAGCAGTAAAAACAAACCTTGGCTTATGAATTATAACGGATTGACCTCTGCAAATTTGGCATGTTTTCATTCTCCAATTTCGCTGGTTATGTAATTTTCCATGGATGATATTTAGTTTATGTCATCTACAATTGTTTGCTTCATTACATCAGGAAGTTAGAAATAATGCTCTGTTGTCTGTTCATGATGACTAATGTCAAATTCTGAAGAGCACATATATTTGTAGGTCTGTCATTGTACGGTGATTATCGCTTACTATTGTCCTTGCAGATCAGGCCTGACCTTGGAAGGATTGAGAAGTGGGTGTTGCGCAGCGCCTTTGATGATGAGAAGAACCCATATCTTCCAAAGGTACCAAAATTTCTGCTTCTCTAGATGTAATGACACAAAGCTATTTCTATCTTGATTCTTTCTTCTCTGGCATGATTTTCATGGGAAAGTGCTGATTCTCTTTTTATCTTGTCTTAGCACATATTGTACCGGCAGAAGGAACAATTTAGTGATGGAGTTGGATACAGTTGGATTGATGGTCTGAAGGACCACGCAAACAAACAGGTGTATATCGATGATCCTTAGAGGGTTTTGTTTGGAATCTTTGAATTTTTCGTCCCATTCACATTCAAACAAGTATTTGTTTGCGATACAGGGAACATGAAATATCTCATATGGCCTTTCTATTTCATATATCAAGTCATTAATTCTGCCTTAGTTGCCTGTGATATATCTTAGTTTTGAATTGGGCAGGTTACAGATTCAATGTTGATGAATGCAAAGTTTCTTTACCCAGAAAATACTCCTACCACAAAAGAGGCATATTACTACAGGACAATATTTGAGAAATTCTTTCAAAAGGTCTGTTCTTTAGTAATCGTTTATTCATCTGCAGCTTCCCGGATGTTTGATGATGAGCCTTTTTTTATTGTTACGCTATTGCAAAGTTTCTATGCGCATCATTTCCATCCTTCGTTCACCTTGAGATATAGTTGATAGATCTCCCATTTCGAAACAGAACGCAGCAAGGTCAACCGTTCCTGCAGGTCCAAGTGTGGCATGCAGTACTGCAAAGGCAGTGGAATGGGATGCAGCATGGTCAAAGAATCCTGACCCATCTGGGCGTGCTGCTCTAGGTGTTCATGAAGCAGCATATCAGGAACCAGACGACGCCAAATCTACCAGTCTGATAAATGGTTCCACTCAATAAGTATGACAATGGATTTGTAGAGAAAGCTGCAATAGTTTCTTAGTTAGAGTTTTTACTAGCAGGATTACTTAGCACCACTGCGATACAACCTGCTGGTTTGAAGAGGTAACTGATTTTATTGTCACTAGACCTTCATAAAATTTTCTCATTATCAATGTGGTTCCTTGCCCTTTCCCCATTTGGTAAAGTAAACCAGCTCTCTGATTGTCCCGATAGGAAGGTGTTGAAAAGCTGTTTGTCCATACCTGCGTTTAGAAGCTTGTTTCTGTCTTTCTTTGTCTTATTTTCTGGTGTTACCAGCTAGAAGTTAGTAACATTTTCCAATCCTTGTGACTTCATTATCCTTTGTTTAGTAGGTTTCTTATGCAGAATATTGTGTAACTTCGAGGTTATGTGATTATCAACAAGTTTGTTACTTATTTTTTTAATCTTATAAGAAACAAGGAATTCACAGGCTGGCGATGAAACAGGCCAAGCCCGAATAATATAAAGCCCAATCACGAGTTCGAGAAAAAACGGTCCTAAGATTGTCTAGGATCAAATATTTGAGTTTAAGTCTAGCAAAGTATGTTTTGACTTGTTGATTTCAAGTTGATTTTCTATAATGATCGCATTAAAAAAATCACAAATTTGAGGCCAAGTATGAGCCTAATTGGGCTTAGCATGTTGATTTTGGGCTATGCTTGGAATTAACTTATAACAAATAAGGAATTTATGAGGAATGGTGACAAATTAGGTCAAGTTTGGATCTAATAAAGCCCAATCATATGATTGAAAAACATTTGGGCCTAAACTCGATCGAGATCAAATACAAGCTTAATTTTCCAGAATTTATTTATTTATCTTGTTATCAATTAATTTGTTTTAATATCATGAATTAGATGCGGGACAAATTGCAAAAGATGAAAATCTCTATTTCTATCCCGTAAGACTGCGTATTATTAAACCTTTCTAAATTTTACGCCTCAACGAAATTTTTGATAGGTGTTGTAAAAAAATAAAAGCAAATGATAATGAGAGACATATTATTTAGAATATATTTTATTCGTTTGATTTATCAAATAATTATTTAAAAATAAAAGGTATAAGATTTTTTTAAGTAATTTATAAGAATAATTTTTATTTTTATAAAATGTTCTCTTATAATTATAGTAAAACATCTATGTCATAACCATCTCGTGACAATTCAAATATTATTGACAAGTCGACCTAAATAATTTTTAACTTGGATCTAAATTAATTAAATCTTACTCAAATTAATAATTTAAGATCATCATCATTACTCAGTCCAAAATCTTGCAATGAAGTGAGATATAAGAGAGTCTAATAATACACGACCTTATCCCTATATAATAAAGAGGCTATTACTGATGGATCCACATGCAAAGATAATTATAACAACCTTTTATTATAATAATATTTAATTAACTTATACGTGACGTTTATATTATATATTTTTTGTTATTATATTCATAAAATTATTTGAAAAATTAAAAAATAAAAAGGTTTTTTTATTTGAAAAATTAGCAATTTATAAAGAATTATTTAAACCAGAAAGAAGCTTCTTTTACCCTTTGTTTTAAATACATTAATTATAAAATATGGGATAGACTATAAGTCCTGAAAAAAAACCATAAATCTATTATTCACGCTACCTTTGAATATTCGAGTTCGTAACGGAAAAAACTACCACTAAACCAAATCCGATTAAGTCTTACATCCTAGTAAGAAGCGGATTTCAGACAGCCGTCAATGAAACCAAATTGGCTAACTTATAAATGCAAAGTTGTACGAGTCTTAAGTAATTGAAGAAGAAAGTTTGTTTTTGTTTTTACTTTGTACGATTAGTCTCAGACCAACCATGGATTCTACTGTGATCAGAGAAGTATGGAACGGGAATTTTGAAGAAGAGCTTGTGATGCTCGATGCAGCATTGTACAGGTTTCATGTCATATCCGTCGACACAGAGTTCCCAGGTTGTATCTTGAAGACAAGAAGGAACGAGACTGATGATGTTCGTTACAAGCACCTGAAGTTCAATGTCGAAAACTCGAAACTGATTCAACTCGGGATCACCTTGTCTGATGAGTTGGGCGTCGTTTTCGTGACATGGGAGTTCAACTTCCAGTTTGATGTTGAGGAGGACAAACACTCCCCTGATTCTATCCACTTCCTGAAGCTACGTGGGATTGACTTCTGTAGACTGAAAAAGGAAGGCATAGTGATGGAGAGATTCTCACCTTCTTTATCTCATATCCTCTGGAAACACAGGAATGCTCAATGGGTTACATTCCATGGCTTGTATGATCTAGCATATGTTCTACAAGCTGTGACCCTTTTGCCAGAGTCTGTTCAGGAATTTGCTGCACTTGTTCGTCTTGTCTTCGGTTTGGTGGTTGATGTGAAGTACATGGCAAGATTTTGCAGAGGGCTCCAGAAGGGTGAATTGGGGCTTCAGAAGCTCGGAGAGAGCCTTGGCATTGCAAGACTTGGTGCAGCACATAATGCTGGATCCGATAGTTTACTTACTAGTCTAGTTTATGCAAACATGAAGCTGACATTAGGTATCAATCCTTCCAACTATGAAGGTTGTCTGTATGGCCTGGATATCACAACACAAGATCTAGAGGAAGCATCACTCCTACCCTCTTCAGTACCGTTACCGTGTTTTTCTCCCGGTATCAACTAACACAGTCTACTTTTGTCTAATTGTACTTCCGATATCAGCTAACACGGTCTACTTTTTTCTAATTGTAACACTAGTCCAGCCAATAGGATAAGCATATGAGATCAATCTTTGTTAATTCCACTGGCATCACAATCAACTTTCTCCTGGTTCCGTCTTTTTTCTTGATAGGATTGCATAAAAGAAGTAAGATGAAGATATGCCCAGTAAAAACTAATGTACTATATGATATGCCACAGAATCTGCTTTTTTTATGAATTTGAAGTTCAATACGAATTTCATTAAAACCTGATATTTTCTCTTGCCGGTTTGCCAAGATTGACTCAATTGAGTTTCCAAAAGCTGAGGTCCCCGAAAACATTAAAGAAGTCGGTTAAACGGGTGGAGTTCTCATCCCAGGTCGGTAACCTGATAAAACCAGAAAGCTGATAAATAGCAATAATACATCTAAAGCTCAAGTTCCAGACATTATCTCTAATTTGGGTACTCAGAAACTGCAAGGTCCTGTAAAATTCATAAAGGACAAGCAGAATACATCAATACCAGCTTAATAACAGGCATTTAAGTATAGCAGAATAAGATAACATTACAAATCCTTCACATGAAGAACAGAGATGATCATATTAAATTACACGGATGAATATGCGAAAAGTCTTCATGATTAATATCTCGAGTAATTAGGATGCATCTTCAAACTAAGAATCTATTTGAAGAAACACATTTGTACTCTAAATGACGCATAAAATGTTAGGTTTATGTCATTCATAAGGTAATAAAAGATCAGTGCTGTTCCTACAGAACGGGTAAGGGTTGCGCACAATTACCCATGAATTTCATACTTCTGGCCAATGCTTCAAGCATCATAAGAAAATTCACTTTCTTCTCAATTTGCATAAATATCATTCGGAGGACAGAATAAAGCAACAAAATGCAAATGTTAATCCAAAGATTTCCAGAAGACTGAGTTGAGGCTAGAGCATCCTCTTCTCGATAACCTACGAATTGATATCCCATGTCTCCATGCACTGCGAAGAAGAGAGAAAGAGAGAGAGTCAATAAAAGACAGCCATGAACTAACGATAAGGAAGAGGAAGAAGGTCCTGTACATTCTGAAAATGCAATATTTAAGCGCTATGTTTAAGAGTCAACTTTCCTACATCCCTGTAGAGTAAAACCAAGCCCCCCCCCTCTTGAACAAGAGCAAATCTAGTTTTCGCTGAAAGTACAAATGTAAGGTTGAGATGCGAGCAGAAGACCTACCAATGAAACAGGAGACTACATATGTTATCACATTGTCTCAGATCCATTATCATTACCATCATTCATTCTCTTCAGCAACTTTTGCATGAGAATCACTCTTCTCATGACTCTGATATGCATTAAACCTATAAATGTTGTAAAAGAACCAGTATTTAAGCACAGTTCCTGACAATAAAATCTGTCAAACTTATAAAAACGATCCAATAAGAACATGTACCTATAGATAGCTGAATTATGACAGCATGTCCAAGCTGAAAGCCTGCAGTGAATTCAGTTTCTACTACTGAATCCCGTGTACAACCAGTCCATATTAAATTTCTTGCATGCATTAGTACATTCAAGATGAGGAATATGTTCGCCAAGAGGTGATCTTGGAACTAAACCGCACTCCAAGCAGCTGTTTTTTCAACACCTCTAGCCTTCATCATCTCTCTCGCTCTTTGTGCTTGCTCCCACTTACCACTATAACTAAGCATGTTGGCTAACATTATATGATAACCATCATTATCTGGGTCAGATTCAATAGCACGCCTTGCTATCCTTAAGCCTGTCTCAATTTGATTGTGAATTTTACAAGCACTCAACAAAGCTCCCCAGACATTGCCATCTGGAGGAAATGGCATTGACAGAACCACTTCTTCAGCTTCCAGCAATTTCCCTGATCTTCCAAGAAGATCTACCAGACAAGTATAGATCTTTAGATTGGGTTCAACAGAATAAAGATGCATTCTGTTGAACAGATTCTTCCCTTCTTCAACAAGTCCTGCATGTGCACAAGCTGAAATAAGCAAGAGAAAGGTGACCGCGTTTGGTTTAACCTTTGATCGTTCCATTTGTTGGAATATTTCAATCGCAGATTTTGCATGTCCGTGCATTCCATAACCTGAGATCATTACATTCCAAGAAATAGCGTCTCTTTCTTCCATTGAGTTGAACAACTGTCTAGACTTCTCTAGCTGTCCACATTTTGCATACATATTAACCAACGCAGAAACAAGAGATACATTTAGCTCGAACGCTTCTTTTTCAATGTAGTGGTGAACCATTTCTCCCTTATCTAAGGATGCAACATTAGAACAAGCTGAAAGCACTGTTACTAATGTGGCTTGGTTAGGCTTGAATTTTTGTAAAATCATATGCTCGAAAAGAGCAATAGCCTGACCAGCAACCCCACAGCACACATACGATGAAATCAACGTGTTCCATGTGACAACATCTTTGTTTGTTCTATAGAATATTCTCTTTGCAACAGTCAAATTACCCATCTTTCCATACATGTCTATAAGTGCATTGGCAATGGAAACATTTTGATACGTCAAAGCCCTAATTACATAACCATGAATCGATCTGCATAAACGATTTGCCCCTAACTGGGAACAAGAAGAAATTACAGAGACCAGGCAGTTGGAATCAGCTTTAATTCCTTCATTTTGCATCTTTCTGAACAATTCTATGCACCTGCCTCCCATTCCTAGTTTAGCATAACCACAAACCATAATGGTACATGATTCTTTACTCCATTCATGTTCCCTATCAAAAAGCTTCTCTGAAGGAATCAAAAGTCCAAATTTGCAATACATGGACAGTAATGCAGTGTTAACTATATGATCTATCACATAATTTTTCCTGATAATCAGCCCATGAAAAGCCTTTCCTTCCCTCACATTCAAGGAATTGCCAAAACCTGATAGGATGCAACTTAGAATTATCCTATCTGGAAACAAACCATCAACCTGCATATCCCAAAACAAACTTATGCAATCATTCACGAGACCATATCTTGCATGGATATTGATGATCGATGTCCATGAAATAAGATCTTTATCAACCAATTCACTAAAAGAATTACACGCCTCACTTAAATCCCCACACTTGGAGTAAATTGACAGAAGAGAAGATTGAACAACCAAAGAACACCCAAGTCCAGTTTTCACCACAAAAGCATGCAAACACCTGCCTACAACCAAGGCACCCAAATCAGCGCAAGCTTGAAGCCCTCCTTCCATTGTCCTAAAGTTCATTCTCTCACCAATACCACCAGTCCTATGCATTTCACTAATACACTCCAAACCCAACTCACTCTCTCCGTTCTGCGCATACCCAATGACAAGCGTAGTCCATGAGACAACATCTCTCACAGTCATTTCATCAAACAAAACACCCGCGTCCCACGTGAACCCAAATTTACTATACATGTACACCAATGATGACCCAACGGCACAATTTCCCCCAAAAAGCCTGGATTTTGCAACCAACCCATGAACACACTTCCCCTGATTCACCAACAAAAGCTCAGCACAAGAAGCCACAACCATGGGGAACGTAAACTGACTAGGCAGGATGTTAGACAACCGCATGCGAACATAAAAGTCATAAGCTTCAGCGTAATTTCCACAAGAGAAGTGAGATTGAATGAGGGAGTTCCAAAGAAAGGTGTCTTTTTCATTAACTGAATAAAAAACTTTGTTGCAAGAATGGAGTCTCTGAAAGGAGGCATAGAAAGATATGAGCTTGGAAGATATGAAAACATTGTTTGCATTCCCACTTGTAATGACAAGAGCATGAGACTTAAGGACAACATCGAAACTCGGATAGCGTAGGCAGAAGATGGAGTTGAGGTGACCATTAAGGTAGTCACAAGTTGAATGACATGATTTAGCAGAGAGACGAGGAAACAATCCCTTGAAAAGGTAGTTGGTTGTCTTGAGGATGATCATGTACCTAAGTTTGTTCGATGCGACGCAAAAACCATCACTTGAATAGATCGAGTGCCACGGGTGTTCTGAATCTATTACTCCTCACATCCTTGTCTTATCACAGATTTTTCTGAAATTTACAGATTGCATCGGATCTGTTTTAAATGCTTATAACTCGCTTCTTATTCTTAACGTCCTGTGTATGGTGAAGAAATGGAACGGTGTGTGATCATATGCATTCCATTATTATTGCTGAATTTGAAATGGCTGATTCGGATTCTCCTAGAATAATTCCATTAAAACTTCATTTGAATTTAGTGCTTCAAAGTAATGAAGATTATTACACATTTAATATTACAAAGAGATTATATCCATCCAGAACATCTGATACAAACAGTGGAAAACTTTCTGTTGAACTGCGATTCCAAAAAGAACCAACAACCAGACTCATACAAGCATGTCTCTTGTACTTGTAACGTAGGCTGAAGGTAGAAGATAACTTTTTTACTGTACACAGAATATCTACATCGAGCTGCATTGCAACTCACTCGGCAGTCAGCTTAATCCGATTATATCGAAGTTCGTCGATCAAATATACAGCGTTGTTGATCCCATGGACATGTCTGCCTCATTGTTGGTTAACTGATTACCACCTGCAAATTCCAGGCGCTTCCGTTCTGCTTAAAGCTAGCATTTCCTCGTACTTTGAACCATATACAAAACCCCACAACTGTAATTCCAAGAAAGAAATGAAGAATAACTTAAGACACTCCTGCCATATGAACTTGGGAAATGGCTCAGTATGTGCCTAAACACCCCCGAAAGTAATGGACCAGAAAGAAATTGTGTAATGTGTTGTGAAGACATATGCATACCTCAACCTCTTTAACTTCAAAATCTTCAGAAAGCGCAAGACAAGAGTTTCCATAAGTTTCCGAGACCGAACTTGATCCATTTAATCTTTTGTTTAAGAAAAACATGTAGTAAGACCACACATGTCCACTTTGTCATATTTGAGAATTGACAGAAACTCACATCATAAATTATTTCTGAAAAATAGCAAAAGTAGCAGAGAAGAGAATCAGGGCTCACAGGTCACCATCCAGGTAGAGAGCAAAGTGACCACCCCCACCAATTGCCAGGTAATCAGTAGAGCACAGAGTAAAATATCGATTAGCACCTGTTTCAGTATTGTAATAAGAGAACTCGCAGATTGATTGCACTGAAAAGGTTTCCAACTAGTTTCTCACTATCCAGCAACCGCTCAAATAACCTGATGGTCAATTCTTCAACTGTTGCCCACTGATTTAATTAAGTACGACTAAAAAGTACAAAATTTGACCATTCTTAAGATTCAAATAGCAGCATGTTAGTCATGGGAATTCAGAGCACAGAAAGCCCTCTGATGGATGGACTAGTGCACTTCCAGGTACCAGTCATACATTCTTCTGATTGAGATCTATAGGTGTATAGACAAGAAGTTGACTATGTATTGTAGTTCAATATGCCTCGTTAGAAGAAGTTCAATATATATTGTTGGTCAGACATTGTGATTTGTTCAAAATGTCATTACAGTAAAGGTGATCTGAAATTTTTCTTAAAATGGGTCTTAGATTCAACTCTCTCCAGGTTCAGAATGTCATCGCATACCACGTTCCTAAGTTACTTGTTTCAACGGGAAAGCATTTAACCCAGGGTTGTTTGTAGCAAGGGAAAAAAGGAAATACCTGTGGGACGGAAAATAATGGGATTGCCAGGTACATCAGTGAAAACAAATGTACTATTTGTTCCCTGTTCAAACTAAATGTCAGCATGATAGTTTACGTGCTTAGGAAATTCACTGAAGGTTAATGTGAATTTTATCACCACCTGATATTTTCTCTTGTTGGTAGGTCTTAGGGGTGCCTCAACCAAGCCACCAAAAACTGCACCCTTTTGGTCTCCAACAACCTGAAAGAAGAGTTTACTCGGTGAGATGGGTAGCCTCCTTTGAGACCAGAATAACAGACACAAAAAGCTAGAAAAGAGATAGTAATTATCCATCCAAGCTCAAATTTTTGCATCATTAATTACTTGAGTAACTGAGGTAAATCTGCAGGAGATGGATTTACAAGTCACTCACTTTGCTGCTCTATATGATGCATGGAATGATAATTTTCAAGTAGATATATAAATGAGAATTAATGAAATATGGTTCTATATCACAAAAGACGGAGTTGGTTGTATTAAATCTGGTGAAGTTCCATAAGAATGTTGATTAATTTCAATTTGTATAACCTTAAGAACAGAAATGAAGGAGCCTAGAGTTAACCAAGATATTACCAAAAGACTGAGTCCAGGCCAGAGCATGCTTCTCCTGTATAAGGTTGAAAGTGATATCCCATGCCTCCACGTACTGTAAAGAAACATGGAGACACAGAGTAAGAAAAAGATTTGTCCATTTACCAGTGAGCCGGAGTAAGACCTACATTATTGGAAAAATCATAATTCAACACTACAGATGAGTACATGTTCTTGCACCTGTAGAGTAATAACCATTTCCTATCTTGAACAAGAGCAGGAAGAGAAGTATAAAGAACGCATCTAGCTTTCTCTGAAAGAAGTAATGAAGGTTCTGATGTGGTGGGAAGATCTATCAAAGAGACAGGCTCTGTCATATTCTGCACATGATGCATCTCAAGTCTGTCATCATTATCATCACTCTCATCAGTAGCTTTCGAGTCAGAATCACCCTTTAACTCTTGACTTTGATATCCACTAAACCTTGCAGCTTGGTAAATAGCACGAAGAGACTGCTTCCCACGAGAAAGTAAACTTTTCTTTGCACCATTATCTCTCATTAAGGGCTCAGAAGGTTGGCCACCAAATTCTGCCTGATCATCACTCTGCTCAGAAGTTTTCTCATTGTTCCCAGATTCTGAAGATGACAATAAGGAGTAGAGAAAAGCAGTAAATGAAGAAGTATCAGGTCCATCAGCCGACGGATCGACATATTCTTCTGCAATAGAGTCTAGCTGATTCCTGTCTGAGTCACTATCTTCTTCCTGTTTTAACAATAAATCAACAATTTGTTGAAGATTAGCCATGAATTATAATCAAGAAACACAAGACAGCTACGAAATATAGCTCCTGAAGTAAGTCCCGACATTTACATTCCTGATGAATCTTTTTACACTTCATATATAGAAAGGCAAATGAAATAACAGCTTAGGATCCCGATATGAGAATTTCAATCCAAAAATATGCCACGAGTTCATCGGCAAGATAATCCTTATAGCCGATTTCCTGGGCAAGTGCTATTAAACACCGGATAAGCTCTGAGCCAACTCAGTGAAGTGAATAGGATAATATAAAGCAGGATGGAAGAATATTAGTCATGTCCTCCCATTCCATCAAAAAGTGCGTTCTTTTCCATCGAATTATAAAAATTAGTACAAATGATCACTCAAAATAAACATAAAGAAAGTTCATAACTTTGAAGTGAAAAGAGAAGACAACAACTATGAAACATCAAAATCGAAAATAGGAAAGGACAACCAGGTAGAATTTCCCTCCGAACAAAATCGGTATTCAAGAAATCTTCCAGAAAACGTCAATTAATTAATGGGATAATCATATTCGAACTCAAAAAGGACCCGAATAAGCGAAATAAACTTTTCAGATCAAATTAACCATAGGATCAACCAGAAAGATCCCAACTTTGAACTACTCATCAATCATACAAATATGCATACACTTACAGTGGCAGAAGGAGGACGAGAATGGGGCTTGGAGGATTTATCAGATATAGGATTGAGCAAGACAGTGGTGATATCAGACACAAAATGGACTGCTTTGCTCCTCAAAGATTTCTGCTTTCCCATTGCTTTTTCCCCTTTTCTCTATATTAAGGATGATGCATTTGAAACAAAAACCAGACTTAGATTACCAAAAACTATGTAGTTAATAAGCACATAGAATAGCATTTATGTGATTGATTCCTTCACGCTTTTTGACCCAAAATTCATCTCTATAAAACAGAATAAAAAGAAAAAAGATTGATCTTTTATCTTCCCTTCCCCTTTCCCTTTCTCGCTCTCCAATAGCTGGCAAGTAGTAGGGTGAGTCATGGCGAAGGTTATCCATTGTAATCAATAGTTTGGATGGTTCAGACAAGCAGATAGACTCCATGGCCCAATGGATAAGGCGCTGGTCTACGGAACCAGAGATTCTGGGTTCGATCCCCAGTGGAGTCGAATCTTTTTAATTTTTGGTTCCAAAAATAGTAACGATTTAAGGTACTAAAAAATAAATATCACAGGACCACAATTTACATAAAATGAAATAAACGTTGGTGGGATGAATTAGCCTAAAGTTAAGATCCGACTCAATTTGGTCTAAAATGGATCAAATCCATTCTTATTTGGATCGAGTCCGAATTTCGGACACAAAAATACAAAAATGTTCAATTCAAATTGGTATCTTATTTTTTAATAAGTTGATTTATATTTATTTAAGTTAAGTTTATGTTGCAAAAATTTAAATTTGACTCAATTAATGAGTTTAACCTATTTAGATTTAGATGTGTTCAAAACTCAGGATTTGATTATTCAAGTTTGAATAGAATCAAATGTAGGTTTTATTATCAATTCTTATGTTTATAAGTGAAAAGTTACGAAGAGAAAATGTAACTGTATAAATAAAATATTTGGTTTTTTATTTTAATTATAAAACCTTAAGATGATGTTATGGTTTGATCTAATTGCAAGGTATAGAACTTGAATTCCATATTGATTAAATACAAAATTGATATGAAATTTATAAAAACTTTGGGCTCTCTACCTTCATAAGTTAGCTTTTGGGGTGTGACTCTCCAAATCTTTATCAGATGATTGAGTTTTTAATTTTGGTTTATCTCAAATGGGCTTTAGACTTATTATTTAAAAAATACATTATTAAAAAATATATTTCATTTAAATATAATTAATATTTGCGGATTAGATTGTGAAACTCGAGTTTGAGTTATTTTAAAACTCACAAAATTTTTACAAATAAAAAGGTTTAAGCTTGATTTGAAGTTTAATCGATACAAATTAAGTATATTGACTTTAGATTGAATCAAGTTTAATTAGATCGAATATTTTTTTATCTATAGCTCAATTGAGCAGTTAATACCTCTTGAAAGGATAAATCACAAATTCTTATACATAAGTTAAACTATCTTACTTAAAGAGTAAGATTTTAATTAAGGATAATAGTAGGTTGGATTGATAAAAAAATGATCAAATTAAATATGAAGTCTATTTGAGTTCCAGACCAGTAATTTGAACTCGACTCAAACTCGTTTGAGGGAAAGTTTTATAATAACTAGTTGGTTCTGCCGTATTTTGGCGGAACGGAACGTTGCCGTTTGGCTCCATGAGTTGGTTGCTTCTAGTAGTGATTCCGACACAGATGTACCTGCAAAACAAAGAAGGCACGTCG